>MU269982.1:4827500-4975000 GCA_021432705.1 Caranx ignobilis
GCCAAACATCGATTGAAGCAACAGTATGTCGTTTCTCAGCCTTAAAATGTTTCTCAACTCATCGAAGTGGTAGAAAAATGGTTAATAGGATGCAGCCTGAGCGGGGTCGCGCTGAATTGTTGACAGAGCCGGAGCTCTAGAGGGGAGGCTGGTTGGCTTGCGCGGCCCAGCACAGGGCACTCGTGTCTGGGTGAGAGGAGCAGGGAGACTGGGCTTGAGCTCGATCTCTGGAGCTTAGCAGAGCTGCGGTGTACCAGGACCACAGTGGCGCTGTGTTCCTTCCCACACAGGAAAGTTACAGAATGCTGTTGCAGCCGGCACAACCCTGCTCAGGCTGCAGCGCTGGCACAATTCATCTACCACTTAAATGAGTTTAGAAACATTACTTTAAGGGTAAGGAACTACACAGTGTTGCTTTAAGGCAGCTTTAAACAGCAGCAGCAAATGATTGTTTTTGTTTAATCTATTACGTAAACTGATATGTCAGATTGTGGAGGCAGTCGTACCCTAGTTACTGAGGTTTTTGCTGAATCATGTCCTCTACTGACACTATGAATCCTACTTCAACAGTCACAACACAAGCCATGTGCATTGTGCAACCTGCAGATCGATAAGTCTGTGCTGTATTTGTTATTTATTTGAAACACCACTACGATATACATGGTAACACACTTCATCTTAATACAGCTACTAGCATTTTCTGCACACACTCAAATCTATATACAATGTGGATATGCACAAACGTAGTTTTTAACTTGAGGGCTGAGTCCAGGTAAGGTGCTGATGTTTTCTGCTCCATATTTTCGGATTAAAGCCCTCCTGCACACCTGCTTCAGGCTCTCTGGGCGCTGTTTGCGATACGGCACAGTCAGCTTACAGGAGGAGCTAGTGTAGTAGGTGAGCAGAGCGAAGAGTGATGTGAAGTTCCTCTGGCTGCCATGCAGACTGAAAAGCAGGTTGTTCAGCTGGACACGAACACTGGTCGGGCCATCCTCGCTTTGATAACTCAGAGTGAAGAAAACGTCAGGCTGGCCACTATCTCTGCAACAACACCACGACAACATGCACACTTTGTCACTTTGTGCACATTAACTGTGTGTTTCTTTTTAAAATTATAATTCTCCTATGTGGCTATTCATCCTCAAAGAAAGGCCACTGCTGTGGTTTATACAGGCTATAAAGGATAATGCATCGTCTGAACAAAGCCATTGTGTTGTCTTGGTGATTAATCCAAAGAAAACCAAGAACAAAGCTTCCTCTCCATACCCCCACCCAGGTGCATGCTGATAATAAACTAGTCCACCCACATAAAAAAAAACAGCCTCACCCAGGCCTCACCCAAAGCATACATTAATTAGTTAACTAATCCTCAGATGAGCAAATAATATAGACTTAGAAAAAGAATAAGTGTATACAGAGAGAAGTGAATAACAAGACAAAGTAATCCAAACTCAAAATAACTGGTGGACAAGCAGCAGGGGAAAGTAGTACTGCATTACAACATTGTCCAGTTTTTACATAAACATTTAATCTGTGCAGATGAGGAGGAAGAAGCATTTTTTTCTTTTTTTCCTCAAGTCTGTTGAGAAATAGTCATTTGCCCATTTGAACATTTAAACAAGTTTTTCCTGCTGCCCTGCTGTTCCCCACTGGCCAGAATGAGATCACTTCCTAAAGCACTTAAATCTGAAGTGTATTCACAAGTTTCAAGTCAGGTTAAAGTTAAAGTGTGCAGCCTCTGGTGTAAAACTCTTTTATTTATTTATTTATCTTTTTTTTTTTTTTAATAATAGTAAAACCAGGGATAACTGTCCAAGTCAAACTACTGAAGCCTGAGTTTGTCCCTTTTCTCTATCAGCTGAAATTTGGAAAGGATCCATTACTCAGCGGTTTGAAGAGGATGAGTCATTACAGGAAAAAAAGCTTGTTGAAATGTTCAGTTGTTCATCTGACTTAGAAAAAAAATGTGTTCCTCTACTTTAAAATGAGAAGTTTGACAGCTCACAAAACAGGAATCGTCTAAAATAATGAGGAATTTAACAGTTCCACATATTTTACATCAGAAATGGGTGGAAATTTCAACAGGCTGCGCTAGTTAACATTAAAAAAAAGTTGCATTTTTTAATAAATTAAACCATTATTTAACCAAACAAAAAAAACCCCAAAAGCTAAACAACACAACACTACTGCATACTAGGTAAAAGTCTGAGGTAAAAGTGGTGGCTCACCTGATGAGGAAGGTGCCCTGTAATGCATCAGAGAGTATGTCATGTGCCTCTTCCATGGTCATAGGTCCCCAGTAGTAACCACTGTACTGGAGCTGCTGGTAAGTGCATTTCACCAGTTCGTACTCAGCAGGGCTGCTGAATGGCCGGAGGTGTGTCGGCCAGCTGTCGGCGTCTGCTCCTTTCACCAGCTACAGCACAACACGATGTTTGGAAAAATAATTAGTACAGACAACAGAGAACAATGTTACATGTACAAATCAATACTCCTTCAGATCTCGTTATAATCTATAAACAAAGTGATATTCAGACTTTCAGAGCCACCTCTATCGCAAACCTTGTTGGTCAGATGTCAGCTCGTCTATACAGATGCTATAGTTTAGTCGGTCATCGCTGAAATGTCAAAGCACAGCGCTCTATGCAAATTAAAACATAATATCAGAACCTGAAACTAACACATTTTATTCAGATCTACAAGTTTAATAAGTTTTTGTCATCCTATATCATTATTTTCTAGTTGTACATGTGATTTCCTCTCATTATTATTATTAGAGGTAGTTTAACGTCAGACTTCCCCATCCCACACCTCTGAAACCAAACTGATGCCATCATGTACGTCAGTCATTTATAAAGTGAGTCATATCTGTTCGTACATACACATCATTCATTCAATTTTAATGATTGTTTTTCAATATCTAATTTTAACATTTTTAGTTAATATGCATAAAAATTGAGACAAAGTATTTCATTGTTTACACTGCTGTACAGTAGTTCCTGTGCAACCAATATAATCAGACTCTTTATCAATTACACTAACTTTTTGATACACTCTAGGAGTGACAGCAGTAATAAAGTAATGATACACAATCTGCTGCTCTGCAGACTTTGTGTAAGTGACAGACTCTGTGCTCAGATGCTGCTGTCAGTCACTGGTCAGACAGATGGTGATGACAGAAAAGTTTCCATCCCCAAAAATAAAAAATACAAAGACAGGTGACCTCAGGTGTTTGACTTTTTAAAGATTTGAAGTTTCCATAATGATGACGCAGTGATGACCACAGAAATGTTGCATGCGGGAACCTCAGATCGTTTTCACATTAAGTGAAGACTCTGTTTACATGAAACACAGTGATGCGTCCTTATTTATCATAAACAACAATTACTTTCATTCTTCCCAACCAAGCAGACGCATCACTTTCATTTTTTCAGCAGTAATATCTGTTAGACCAACTGGAATTAAAATTCTGTGCATGTACATCTGCATAATATCAAAACAATACTTTAAATAATCTTTTTATTATTATTATTGCCATTATTGTAAGTGTTGCTACGGTGATTTATGTTAGAACAAAACCCTACATCCTGAGCCCTGCGTATGTGGAAAGTTTGTCATTGATCACTAATAACTCAAGTGATGAATCAAACTGCATCATAACCATGTCTCAAAATAATTTTTTAAACTATTTGATGGGATATTTTCCCCCAAAAAACCAACCACAACAGGCGATAACTAGTATTAGAAAGTACATTTATGTTCACATCAACCGCTGCACCTGGGAAACGTGGTACTTTTCACCGCAACACATTCATAATACTTGTATTTAAGAGATTGGTTTCACATTGACTTATAAGACAATACGCTGTGTAAGAGTGACAGATTTTTGTTGTTTTTAATGTTAATACATATCTCTGATTAAATGTTTTAGCAGAGAAGCTATGATTTTTATTTATTTCTATTTCTATTCTGTTTTTTCTATTTCTATTCTCTGTGTCTGTCAGTACATCATCTATCACCTTGGGTGTGACTGTCACAGTGGAAACCCTGGTGTCTGATCTCTGCCTTTTATATTGCTGCAGCCATCTGCTCACTGTTTAATAAAGGACTGAAGCAATTAAAGCCACAAACTGCAGATTCAGGGTCTGAGTTTACTTTTGGATACTCACCTGGCGCCAGGTCTCAGATTCCTCTCTTAAGTTAAGTTTGCTCCAGTGCAGTATGTCCAGCTGCCTCTCTGTCGGCTCGTTGCTGTCTTCTTTCACTCGCTCTGGGCTCTGCTCGGGGCCTCCGGGCTCCTCCTGGGCCTGACTCTGGCTCTGTGTCTCACCTGTGACGTTTTGTTGTTGGCTTTGTGCTAATTTTTTCTCAAGATTGTCTCTGACCATCCTACAATGGAGAATCTTCTTCTTAACCACCTGTTGCACCATGTCCTCCACTTTTCCTCAGCTTCAGATCCTCCATCGTCATCTCTTTCCTGCCTGGTCATCTGTTGCTTTGTCCTCTTTGAGACTCCATCTTTT
Source organism: Caranx ignobilis (assembly GCA_021432705.1). Lineage (NCBI taxonomy): Eukaryota > Metazoa > Chordata > Actinopteri > Carangiformes > Carangidae > Caranx > Caranx ignobilis. Next base: position 4,832,024 of record MU269982.1, read on the forward strand.
CTTTTTTTTAAAAAAAGTCTTTAATGACGGATGAACTGAGCGTTGGAGGAGAGAAGAGGCTGAATCTGCTCATACGTCCTTCAGCTGAAACACAGAAATGAACACAGTCACAATCCTTTATTTGACTTAACTGCACATCATGTGACCCTTAAACATACAATACAATACAATATACATAATCCCCTAAACCTGCTACACCCTCTGCTTCCCACTGGTGCCCTTTCCACTATAGACAATTTCACACTTACATACATCTGCGGTAACTTTGGTTTCATTATTTTGCAGATCAGCATCTTTGATGCCACAGCAGCCAGGAATTGAACTACTGACCTTCTGGTTATTGGATTGGATTAGGTGTGTCTGAGTGTGAACTAAGCTGAAGATGAAACGAAAACAAAAGTGTTCAGGTTTGAGTCAGACGAGCTGCAACTGCTAATTATCTGACTGCCTTGTCAACCAAACATGTTAATATGCCAGTTCCTGTGTTTATTATTAAGAGAACATTCATTTTATAAAATATCAGAGAACTTTGAATAACGTCCACCATTTATTTACACAATTAACTTATTATCAAAGTAGTTTCTGATTATTTTTTCCTGTCGATCGACTAATAAATCAAATTACAATGAGCTAAGACTCAGGCTCCGTAAATCTTGAGAGAAGCTGCAGATTCAGGTGATGATGATGATGATGATGATGATGATGATAATGGTTTGACATGTATCATCTATCACTAACAGCTGCTGTTGGGACCTCATCTCCCATCAGCATGTGAACAGGCCTAATGGAGAACGACCAAAAAAAACCAAAAAACTTTCACTTTCTGTGTTTGAGTATGTTATCGAGATTTCTGTTTGTTGTCCCATTTTCTGTGCTACTTCGTATTGATATTCTTGAAGCTGCTTTTATGTTTTAAAGAGGCTTTTGTTTAGAAAAACGTTCTTCAATTTGTTTTTTTTTATCTAATATATTAATGTGGTTAAAGTGCTTGTTCATACATACAAATACCAGCACTGTTATCTCTTTCCTTAAATATAAATCATTAATGTCTGTTTTAATTTAATTTACTGTTTTGCCTGATGTCGTTGCTGAAATTGTGATGTTACATGTAAATATCACACTTACTTACTTTCAAAATCCCAACCACAAAGCAGATATGTATATGGCTGTTCGCTCCACATTAGAGCCTGTCCCTGCTCTAACAAACTGTTGTTATCACTCTCTGGATTATCTTTTATTACCAGAATGATCACACTGAACATGTAACGACACAAGGAAGACAAGTTTTAACTTTCTGTTGTGAATACGGCCTCCTTTGTGCACACTGGGTCAATAGTTCACCAGCACTTTACTCTGTTTTTTTTAATTAATTTATTAATTTATTTCTTTTCTTGGCAGTGATTGCTCACATCATTGGCCCATCTGAAATCCAGTGTGGTGTGCTAGAGTTCAGAAAAACAACAATGCACTGTCCAGCGAAGTTAGAAAACACCACAGAAGAAGAACTACAGCGCTATTATAACGGATTAGCCTGTCATTCACATAACTCCTACTGTAAAACATATTCACACGCTGTGGTGACTTATCTGTGTTATTTAGGCCTGTTTAACGGAAAACTAAATGATACTATGATTAATCTGAATACATGAGCTGGTATATTAGGAAATAAACGCTTGTCACACACAACTTGACACACCCAATGGAAATGAACATTTATTTGCTTTTTTTAAACGTTATTTGCACTGTCAGCCGATGCTGTCGTTAGGTTTCGCAGTGAGTAAATATGTTCAGAGGTGAAACTGCACGTCTCTGGATCAATCAGTTTTCATAGCTGCTGCACGAGTAGATAGAGAAATAAAACCTCTTATAATGACGCTGGTTAGTTTTGCATGAAACAAAGCTCACATACCTGCAGTAAGTGAGGGTGAGAGGCCGGTGGAGCAGCGCACAGCAGTGGGCTTCACTCACTATCGGTGCTGCCTTGAGTCGCTGATGGTCTGACTGAGCAGAAACTATTTTACTTTCGGTTTAAAGTTTAAGCGTGAGGGAGGTGGTGCTGCTGCAGCCTGTTGCGTCCCCTGAAGAACGTCACAGTCACCGGATCAAAAACTTAAAAAGAAAAAAAGAAAAGAAAAAAACATCTGCGCATGCTCTACACACACACACACACACACACCATTCAGGTGCTGCTGATACACTTTTACTTTCACTTCTCAGTCCTACGATTTCCCTTAAATCACGTGATCTGCCAGCAGTGCGCGCACGCGTAAGTGTGTGTGTAAGTGTTTTTGCGTGTGTGTGTATCTGTGTCTGTGTTTGTGTGCGTGCGTGCGTGCAAATGTAAGCAGAAGCAGAATATAGTGAGAGGTGCGACTCGAGAGAGTCGATCTTGATGCTCCGTTGAGGAGCAGGTTGGCAGAGGTACAAGTCTGCCTCGGGGAAATAAAACTTACAGACAAGCGGTTGTTGTTGTTGATGTGAAATGTAATTCATGAGGACGTGTCGGTCCGACTCGAGGCAGGGAATCTGACGGCTGGTGAAGTGGGCACAGGGAGGTGTGCATAGTATATAGTGCAGGAGGGGGAGTAGGTGTGGCCAGCAGGTGGGAAACTGAATGGATGGTTCTGTTTAGTGACTGTGAAAACACAATCTCCCAGGATTCCCACGCTTCCTGCGTGACTCATCATGATGTTTGATAAACTCAAGGACCGGGATGCTTCTGGACCCAGGACGCAGGGCTGCTCATGTACTTAACCCCCCCCCCCAGCGAACCCTAACCCTAACCCCTCCCAACCCTAACACTAAACAACCATATATCTCCCTTTTCCACTGCAAAGAACCTGGTGCTAGTTTTGGTGCTGGTGCTGGTGCCTCCAAAGAACCCGTTTGCTTTTCCACAAGCAAGGAGCCAAGTCAGAGCCATGTCATTACATCAGCTTAAAACATCGCTATCATACTTGCAATCGCAGCAAACAGCAACTATGTTTGAGCAGAGGTATTTATCAAAGACACTTTGATTCTTAAATAAACGTGTTGTTGTTAGCTGTTGTTAGCCATTGTTAGCCGCAGCATGTAGCTCAGGTACTTAGCTTCGACTGTGCTTGTATTGATTACATCATTAGACAAACATAAACAGAGATTTATAACTGCTATGGATGTCTTTACAGACAGTCCTATGGCTGAGGTGGCCTGTTGCCTGAGCACATCTGTGCTCACACTATTGCTTTCGCTGTTCTTGTTTGGTCAGATATCCCTGCCGCCAGCCCCTCAACCCATTGGTGCATCATTGGTTTTTAGCTTTGGACCAGGGCGGAGTTGGTGCTTGCATGGAACCAGTTTGGAATCAGTCTGCCAGTCTGAGCTTGAGATGTAGCCTACAGCTGGGCACAGACATCAACAAAGGTTGGACTAAGAAAACACTGGCAGCCCATTTCCTGCACACTGAAAAGGAGATAACCTCTAGGCTGAACTGGGAAGGGTGTCACGGCTTTTGTCTACCCAGAGGAGCTGCCTGGATCTGGAATCAGCTGTGATGTACGGCAACACCTTTCCTATTCCTCTGGCTCTTTAACTCCACGGGGCCATTGCATTACAAAAGAGGGTGGCCACCCCGGCACCCAACAGACTGCAAGACACCCCTCCCCCAGCAAAGCAGGGACATGAATTGAGGCTTGAAGGGTCCATCAAGTGAGCAAACATGCTGTGGCACAGACAGGGGAATGAAATGAGGAAATGTGGAAATTGAATCAGCGACAGGATGGATGGCTGCGTTACCATCAGACCAGAGAAGACCAGTGATGAAGTCCAAGGCAAATGTGGAGCTGGGTGGGGTCATAGTGGGTCTTATTCTGGGAACAGAGAGGACATGAGGCCCAAAAACTCCCTGTCTGGTATCAAGCTCTGTGGTCGTCATCCACAGACATACCCTCAGTAAAACACAATGTGCAGCAGCCACAGAATCTTTTGTGCATTTAGTTCTTGATTGACTAGAGACCTGTTTTTCCAATTTGTAGTTCATAGTCGATCTTTGTTCATTTCTGTGTCGAGCTTTGTTTTAGGATAATTTTAGGTCGACTTAGTTTCATTTATTATTTCTGCCCCACCCCTTAGTCTTGGTCGGGGAACTCCACTTCGCTGGAAAGAGCACAAAGAAAAGACTCATATTACATATTACATTCATTACAATGAATGCTGCTGCCACGTCTATAATCTCATCCCTTGGTCTTGTTGCAGTAACTTTAGAGAAAGAGAAAGTACAATGTGTGTCGCCGGCCTGCTGCTGATTTTATAGTGTGGTGTGGTAAACGGGCAGCTTCTTGTCATGCACCAGTGAGTGATGTCTGAGCTCCTGCCGAACCACAGAAACAAATCTAAAAGAAATAATATATGGTTTGCTATGGTTGCAGTTTCCTCCACAGAAGAAGATGGGCACATTGTGGGGGGGTGGGGTGGGGGAGGGGGGGTGCATAAATGAACAACACACAGTGTATATAGTCTTTAATAACAAAAATGTACAACTTGGAGATGCTCTGAATGTGAAGGTCACTCTGGTCTTTTTGAGGCCGTGGAGGTGGACGTTTCTTTTTTGTTTTGTCTGTGCATGATGTAGGCAGCTGCTGTTACAACCAAGATCCCGTAAGTCGCCAGGACACACTGAAAGAGAGCAGAGAGGAGGGACACGTTTCTGACTCAGGGCTTGATATTTTCACATAATTGAGAGTAAATATAATAACTGTGGATCAAATTCCACATTAATCAGAGTCTGTGTGTGTGCGTGTGTGTGTGTGCGTGTGCAATGTACATTTCGACGCCCCTGCAGAGTGTAGCTATTAAAGTATTTCCTCCAACCAGTCAGTTCCACAGAAGCTGGAGCCTCGATGCCAAACAGCTGTCTCTGAAACACACACACAAAAAAACAACATGTAGAAAAAAAACCACAAAGCCACACTCACCCACACACCCACACCCCCCACACACACACACACACACACACACACAGGGACATAAGAGGAAGAAGCATGCACATTGTATGTTAAGATTACTTTTCCACGATTTATATCAAAATGTTGTTTTTTCGGGACACTACAGAAAAAAGTGGTTTAAACTCCAAACCACTTTTCACTGCATGCAAACGAGCAAGAAAAATATTGTGAATAAATCAATAATAAAACACAACATTTAAATGAAAGAAAAAAAAACAAAACAATGAAAATAACACCACAAAAGAAGGCACAGCATCAATGAACCCTCACCCCCACCAGAGATAAACACACAATGCAGTCAAAATGAATGTGAAACCAACACAATGAATTCTGAGAAGACGTACATATCAAATGATCACGACGGTGACTGGCAGTCGTGCTCACTCTGTCTTTTCTTCTTTTTTTCCTTTTCTTCAGTTTTTAAGTGTTTTGGGGGGAGGCTTTTTGCCTTTAAGTGAAAGGATAGTTGAGAGAGACAGCAAATGGGGAGGCAGAGAGAGGTCCACCGGGGCGACTGTAGCCTCTGCATTTCTTTCTTTTGCACATGCACACGACATGTGTTGCAGTGGAACTGAGCAGTTTCTTTGAAAGTGACAGAAACGAAATAAGTTGAATACTTTTGCATGTCGTAACTAGTCTGTTGCTGATCCATGACGGCTGGAATGAAACTGTGTTTTATGTGCATTCGACTCACACGTGCTCTGAATTCGATTAAAGGGGGGAAAAAAGTCAGCTGGAAGTCGGGCTAATCGCCCTGGCACGCAAAGAGCTCTCACTCTCCTCCAGCTCGCGCTGCAGCCTTTCTCTGTGTGATAAAGGCTTAAAGCTGTAATTTTCCCCTTTGCTTTAAAATTATCAAGTTTTTTTTTTATTTTTAATGCATATGCTGAGGTTATTAACGAAACATCTGAATTCCTGCAGCTGCCACAGAAATCCATTAAGGCTTTTCTGTGTGCCTTTTGCATGCTGGACTTTAAACTGAGAGCAGATACGAAGCTACAAACAAATAATTTTACATTTTGTGAAATACGTTGTTTTTAAATCACTTTCTTGCTGAGAGTTAGCGTCAGGAGAGTTAGGATTATTATGGGATAAGTAGCCTATAATGCTAAAACTAAGAGACAGTTTCACTTAGCTTTAAAGGGGAACTATGCAAGTCTGGTCGCTTTTCCTCTGTTTTGCTAACCCTCCCCACGGGCCATGTGCATTTGTTTTTAGCGAAGCTGGCGAAAAAGTAATCCATGGAGTGGTGGATAACGTTATATAACATATACAATGATACAACGTTTTTATTTGTATAGTCTTATCCGTCATAAACAAAAGATTACGGGTTGCGGAGTGAGACAAGAGCTGGGACACCGGGGCAGAGACCCAGTGCTGCACTGTTGGTTTTCAGCCCAGAGACGCCAGGTGGAGGGAAGAGAGCCTCCATTCTCGCTCGTAGCACGTTACAAGTCATGCATGTGACCATCACAATCACTCTGAAGCTATTTAAGGTAAAAATGTAGCATAGCTAAGGTAAAAATCCTGCATAGTTCCTCTTTAAGACTGCAAATGGTGGGAAACAGCTTGTTTGGAGAGAAAGAAAGAAAAAGTCCATCAGCACCTTGTGTTTCTGTGCAACCACAAAAATGACAAGTTGTGGGTTTTATGATGGACTGTTTTCGCTTTTGCCTCCATCATCCAGCTTTTTTTCTTATTGGTTTCTTGACTTGACAGATACACATCAGATCTCCATACACAAAATAACCAACACCGACACGTCCACGTGAAATCGTCGTGTTCCTCACGCATCCCTGATTGCAACAAAAGTAAAATAGTTTGTGACTCTTGATATGATCATGTAAACTCTACTTACACACATACAGTCACCATACAGTTGACGTGCATATCATTGAGTGTATGTGGTCTTTACAACTGTACCAGTAAAAGGTACAAAATCCAGTCTTTATGCTAAGCTAGCTGTCTCCTTGCTGTAACTGTATGTCTTTACCCCACACATGGAAACATGGGAGTGGTTTAATCTCCTGATCTAACTCCGTTTCTCTTAAAATGAATCCAGTTTCATTTTGAAAGTCTTAAAGTCGTAAATGCTTGACACACAACGTCTCGCAGAGGAAGCAAGAAAAAGCTGTCTTATTATATAGCACCATTCATTCCAGGTGGAGGCACCAGGTGCTTGAGCTCACAGCCAAACTGTCGCAGAGTCCCGTGGCAGACTCAGGAGTAATATCCACAGGCTACAGTGGATGTTTCTGTGATATACATGATACATGAACAGATCCGCTGAGGCCTGAGGCTCCCAGGCAGCGTCTTTGTTATTCAGCAAAGAGGCTGCAGGTCAGGATGAAAGGGAAGCGTTTGGGGGCAGAGAGATTACGTATGAGCCCCAATGGAGACAATTTGTTCCTTATTCGTGGAACACTATCAGTTGGTGGCCTGAGAAACCAACGCCAATCTCACATGAGCTGTTGACCTGTGGGTGCTGAACATCGTGGCGTGGGATAACAGCTAGGTCAGACAAGTTGGATAACAGCAGGACAGAGGACGGGACAGAGAGGACAGGACACAACTGAGGAAGTTTTCAGACAACAGAGATTATAACCAGAAAGAGGAGTGTGTTGATGAATTATATGGACATAGTTGAAACCGAGTAGCTGATGACTATGTAAGAACATCGATCACTGGAGAACAAACTGAACACTTTATTAAAAAGAGATCAGCTCTCAGAAACAGTATGTGTTTCTGTCACTTCCTGTACAGACGGAGAAATCTGATGGAAACTGTTCGTTTTAAATGAGGCTTTTTGTTTCTGGTTCCTGCTGCTTGATCTCTGCCAACTGTGTGTGTGTGTGGCTCATCCTGAATAAGCCTACTGTTCTGAGGTATAGAGGAACAAAGACGGATCTAGATGAGACACTGTGACTCCAGGTTCAGCCGCTCTGTCTAAATGTCAAAAACCTGTGTTACAAGTTTTTGACACCTACATGTGTCACTAAACTGGAGCGGTTACCAAGTCAATGATGTGTTTAAACATCCAAAAGCACTTTGGATTAGGAATAAATGTGCATTGTTTGAACACCTGGCCTACGAGACAGAAAGTGATCTTTCCATTGATTTCAGATCACATGAACTGCTCTGTAGTCTGAGACGCACTTCCCCAAGATTATTTTCGTCTCCACTGAAATGATTCATAAATTGCAAAGGGGGTCGAAAGAAGAACTGTGCAAAAAGCATATGCAAAAAGTACAAACCAGCATTACAGTGAAGGCTCTGATTCAAGGTTTATATTCTTAATCAATACTTTGATTATAGCTGCAGAGATTAACAGCTTCCCTCGGCTTTATGGAGCAAATCTATAGTGAATATTGGATCATTGTTTCAACTGTCTAGTCCACAACTTTCCTGTTTTGTTTTACTCAGAGGTCAAGTGGTTCATCAAACGGATAATGGACAATTTGTCCAAATAACCAGTTGGTTTTCTTCCTCCAAATCGTTTCACTTTTGTATGAAAGCATCTCCAGAAGAGTCTGACTCTGACCTCGTGGAGCTGGAATAGACTACAAAACAGACTCTCATTCAAGACGCCATAAACAAGAATCTGAATGAATGATTGTCTGGATGACTAGAACATCAACTTCATCAAATGAACCTGGTTTGGACAATGAAATGTTTAGCTTGTTTTTGCTGCCCCCAAGTGGTCAAAAAATGAACAAACTATTATAAAACATTTTTCTTTGAAATCACTTATCATTGGTTTCCTTACTTTAGCACATAATATACATTTGTGCATATATTTGCACTTAGACCATACATTTGGTCTTGTATTGTTTATAACGTCTACATTTTGAACATCTAAATTTTATATTTTGATGTATTTTACTGTTTTAAACTGCTTGTTTACTATGTGGATTTACTGCGTCGTCACACACTTATTCTGCCACAGTGTGAACCTCCCCTCCGGAAATCAGCCTTGTTTTATTGCAGCTTTTCTTATCTGACCAGAAGCAAAAAAGAAAGTGTGTGTGTGTTTTTTTTTTTTTTTTTTTTAAGTTGATGGAAGGTGCTCCTCCACCATGCCGTTGTTTAGAAAAGTGGTGCAGCAGCAGCAGCAGCAGCAGCAGTAGCTTGGAAAAAATAACAGAAAATGAAAATACTTTTTGTTTGCCCTCTTTGCGCGGGTATCAGCCCAGATCTACACTGATAAATGTCTGATACTGACCAATAATCAGATCAAGCTGCATCCTGTTTCCACTCTGACGTCACAGGGTGACTGCCATAAACAGCTTTGTCATCCAGATCACTCTGTCCTTCCATGAATCATGTTGTTGAGGTTTGACAGTGCACTCGTCCTTTATATTAAAACCTAATATTCAGACATTTAATTCTCACATCTCACAATAGAGCATGCAAACCTTTTACCCACATGGTTTTTACTGCTCAGCATCACTTAAAGGACTGCTGCCTCATAAAAGACTGAGCTATATCATTAATCACTTCCACCAATGCACTGACAGATAAACAGCATTATTAATGGTGCACCTGGAGCTTTATACGCTGCTAGGTGCTGCTGGGAAATCTTTTACTATAGGCCTAATTGTATCACATACATGCAATTCTATTGTTTATTGTTAATTGTAGGTCAAAACTTTTGAGTGGGGTCAGCTGAAGTGATCCACCTCCTGGTAATCATTCATGAGTCCAGTATCAGAAGTGTTGTGTGTGACATAAAGGTTGGGCTACTGCTTACAAAGGCTTATTGCAGGCTGCATTATCCAAACACTAACAGCAGCTAAATCATGTAAAAACAGGGTAAAAGTAAGAAATTCATAAAGACATGACCCACAGAAATGAACCGAGCAGATGTGATTCATTCATCCTACCTTCACCTCTGTTATCAGGTGACCGAAGCTGGTGAGGGGGATCCGCGTTTTCACAGGAGACGTCGGCATTTCTGCAGACAGGTGGTTACATATAAATGTTTAAGTGTTCATTTTTGCCTCGTATACATATGTTATTACAGACCTGTAGGTTACTTACCGTCAGCTAGAGGAAGGACGAGGAGCCTTACACAATGTTGTCATGCGCACATGGGTTTTCTACGGAGAGCGACTCCTGACCAATCATGTGTTCGCCGGTGCTGCGCTGTCCAATAGGCTGCAGCGTAGTGGGCGGGGCTTGTAGGGTGGTTACACAAACGGTGGCCGGCCAGTCATTCAGTCGTCTCTCCACAAGAGGGCGCAATGTCACAGTTTATAATAGGGTAGGTAGGTTAGTGTATGGGTTCAGTGAAATAAAATACTTTATACATGCAACAAATATGGCCGACATAATTAAGATTTTAGTTATCTACTCCTGTGGTATTGTATTATGTTGTTTTATTATGTGACATATTATTTTACAACCTGGCTCTTGAGCAAAACAACATCTTCCATGTTCTTATAACTACAGTTTGTTTATTGAATTGATTGTTATTTACAATTCCTATCTTAAAGACTTAACCTCACCACATCAGTTTACCAGCTTCTTATGACCTTTGCCAGTATAATAATAATAATAATGTTCCGTGTAATGAAGTAAGAGTCGGTGTCATGCACATGACCACAGTGAGATCATTGTACTTCAGTGACCTCTGAATCCACTGGAACAGGAGATCGGCTGCAAGAATGTGCAGCTGACAAACTGTTGAAAATCTGCAGTTTAGTCGTGTCAACATGGACCAGCAGCATCTGAATAATAAGATATTTCTAAAACTGAAAGACAGACAGAAAACTGGTAAAGTCTACGTCCTAAGTTGTTTTCATCTTGTTTAACCTGCGGGTCACCTTTTACTTATGTAAAATATCCTTAAAGCAGAGAGTTAGTTTGTGATGTTTTGGTGTGTGCATTTGGGATTCATATAACCAAAGGCAGAAGGATCCTGTCAGTGAAAGCACCACTTGTCATTAAATGCATCAGCTAAACGGTTTCATTGTCGGTGTGACACATGGCAGCTGTGGGCAGGTCACAGATGAACCAGAAAGATTAAAACCACAATTTGTAATCTAATCAAAAGGGGACCACAAACCACATTAGCAGCAAATAGATAAAGCACAAAAAAAAAAAAAAAAGTGCAAAGATTTCACACATGGATTGTGCTTTATATGATAAATGTTAGAAGACATGGGTTAGTGTTAGCACAGAAACACGCTCAAACATAAAGACCACGTTAACACAAATAAAAAAACATTATAAACCCACATCAGCAAGAAAGTAACTGTTATTATTATTGTTCTTTAAAGGCCATCCTGGTACCTGCAGATCCTTGTTCTACTTCGAAGGATTGTTATGTGAGATAAAGCATCAAACCATTCACAAGATACAAACCACCTTACTCAGCTCAGTCACCAGGTTTAATTGTGGCATGATCAGATCTAGGCTACATGCGGTATCTCTCTCTCTCTCTCTCTCTCTGTATTGTATAAGTGTTTAACGTTTAAGCTCAAGCGTTAATTCAAATATGTGTTTAATCTGTACTTGTACACCGTGCAGACAGTTCCTCCCTGCAGCTCGAGTGCACCCAGAGCTACACTCACAGGAGACACACTCCACTGGATGGCAGCCAGCACTTCTGTTTTGAGATCCTCTGGAGTAAAACACCATCAAAGAGCAGCACCACAAGCTCAGGAACAAAGAGCAGCCAACGGGATGTGAATTGACTCATCTGAGAGCCTGATCATCTGCATGGCTAGAAACATCTGAGCCAAGAGATGGTTTCATCTGCACCCTCTCAGACAGAGGTGACGTTACTGAAGATGAAGTTAGGATGATTCTTGGTACCATGCTGCCACAGAGCAGAGCTGACAGCCGACATGATGAAGGTGAAAACCATCACTGTCCTTCAAAAGGACATCAAATGAGGGAGAAGACCACATCGTCCAGAATAATGAGATGGGACTCACGAGTCAAGATAATCGATAAATACTTATCCCTAAATCTCCATTGCAGCCAGTCATTATCCTTTGTACAAGCATGAGGAGATCAGGTAAAGCTTAACTGCATGGAAAGAGGAGGTGCCCTCTGAAGAAATGAAGAAGTGTACACAAGAGATGATTGAAGATTGAGGAGGACACCTCTGCTCTGTCAGTGTTTGGGATCACTTGATCCTCCATCAGAGATCCACAGACCAGACAGTGATGGTGATCCCAGGTCCTAAGGAGAAGGACCACCAACCTGTAGCTGGGTGCAGACTCAGAAAGGATCAATATTTCCCTTTGATTTCAAGCTGTAACTCAAATGTAAAGACAGATGGTTCCAGCAGCTTGAAGGTCTACGTGATGTCCCTCACAGTACTTTCCAGCTCGTTCTGGGGGATGTCCCCAGACCAGGAGGTATAATCCCTCTGGGCCTGCATCTGGGTCTCCTCCTCCTAGTTGGACATGACCACAAGACCTCCCAAGGGAGACGTCCTCATCAGATGCCCAAACCAAATCAACTGGCTCCTTTGACCATTAAGTTTGTTTTTATTGTCTCTCTTACACTTGTTTGGAAAAAAAATGGCAGAGCCTTGTTGTGAAATGCTCTAGTCTAGAAACACTACAACTGTACTCTAAAGGTGTACCGGATACTTCTACTCAGTGCCTCAGCCTGTCTCACGGGTTCAAAGGCAGCATTAATGTCCAGAAGAACAAGGACTGTGACATAAAAAGCCCCTGTTTTCAGGTTCCAGATCAAAAAGGTTAAACACATATTGAAGATTTGATAAAGAAGAGCTCACAGGCACAGTCCAATAGATTCAGTGACCGAGAAAAATCTTTGTGGGTTTTACCTCAGCTGCACTGGAGGACACTTTCCTTGGAGATACTACGTCTGAAGTGAACCACTGTACACTGAGGGGAGTGATAAACATTACAGAGTGGGCTAAAGGATGTTACAGAAGCTCTGATGGACTCCACCTCGGCAGTGAAGTGGGCTAAAACCTTCTCACAGTTGGCATCACTTTCAGCAGGGCCACAGGGACTGAACAGAAATCTGGGGTCATGCTGATGGGCAGCGATAAGATCAGTGCTTTTTTTTTTGAACCATATAATTGTAGTATAGTGGAGTTATACCTCTTTCATCGTGCCATTTTGAGTTCTCCGAGACCCGACCTCCTCCGTCTCTTTTCTGCCTCCTTGCTCTCCGTCTATTCAATGCTACGTCTGTTCAGTAGACTCTGACCTGATTTTTTAAAAAATAGAGGAGTCGGCCATTTTGATTAAAAAGTACACAGAACATTGAGACACTGTACAACGTACCCTGCTGTTTAAAGGGTGATGTAATTTGTTATCAACACAAACAACAAGTTTATTGGGCCTTAAGAGCAACTTTTTGTTTAAAATTCAGGTAATTCTGCTAATATACCACAACCCAACCAGTGTTTCTGGGTTTTACTCTATTAATGGGCTTTCAAGCTCCATCAGAGTCAAACTTTTTCTTTCTGTCCTCATGTTAAGCTCTGTTCACTGACTGATGACAGTGGTAGCAGTACATACTGTAGATTCGAATACAGTTACTGTAAATAAATGTTTACAAGAATATACAGTAAAGAGCCGCTTCACTATTTATCGTATAATGTAGTTCAGTACAGTACAGTACAGTACAGTACAGTACATAGCAGGTTCTTTATGCACCCGACACAAACAGCTGAGTTGATGGTGTTAGTGTCTGTGGTTCTTTTCACCAAGTGGGAGATGATGTCAATGTCAAAAGTCCTGGTGTAAATTTGGTGTTTGTTACTATTGGCTCAGTGTCCTTGTGAACTCTGACAGTTCAGCCCTGAAATGTTATAGGCAACACACACACACACAGACCAACCACGATGGCGAGTCTGGTGACAGAGTTCCTATAACTAGTGTCCAGTTTACTTCTCTATCAAAGCGCAACTAATGCACCGGCGGTCTGCGTTGTGGTTATGGAAACCATATATTAGCCTGTGGACCATGTTTGCCTGAGCTCACCTGTGTTCGTAGGTTACAGTACTGTGAACTGGTCTGGCACTGTCTTATTCAAATTTTGTTTGCATGGCTGACATGGTGAGTGTTAACCACAAGTCGGCTATGTGCAGGCTGTACGGAGACTCTCTTTTAGAGTTGGAGGGAGTGTAACTGTTGGACTTGTGGAGGACAGTAGGCCACAGCCACCAGCTTGTTGTTAGAATAACGAAGATACAACATGAGTGTGGTTTGAAGATTTGTAGATGTTTACAGGAGTCTTTGACTGAACTGAATGAGTAGAGAGTAACACACGGATTTAGCTGCTGGTTATGTGGGCTATAGTGAAGTAATGTGATTACTTTCTCAATGAGTAATACTGCTCACAATTGTCATTTTAAGCTTAATATATACTAGAGAAATGTCTACACACTATGGGGCTCTAGGGGCCCTATAGTCCAGGGACCAGGTCCTTATCGGGTTAGAGAGCCAGTCACTGTGTGTGTGTGCGCGTGTGTGCCTGTGTGTGTGAGTGCGGGGGTGTGTGTCTCATCTACTCAGCCTCTACTGGAAGTATGCAGCAGTGTGGCTGTTGATTGCTTCATAGGTGTGACACCCATAAACACCTGCGCGCACACACACTTTGACAATCAAGACAGTCTGACAGAGAGAGAGAGGGAAAGAGAGAGAGAGAGAGGGAGAGGGAGAGAGAGAGAGTTGTAAGCACTAACACATTGGTGAGAACAGGGAAGCAGGCGCGCGGCACGGGGACCCGCCGGAAGAAGCAGCAGCAGCAGCTTCAGCGCGAGCTGGACGCAGACCGACAAAACACCGGCAGCACGAGCGACACCAAGGCGGCCAGAGGGGCGGAGAGGAGGAGGAGGAGGCACCTGCACCGTGACTCGTTCCCCCCCGCTGCCTCCGTCGGCTCTCCCTCTCGCTCTTCAACTCTCCTCACCCCTCGTTCCTCTCGGACCGCCGCCGCTTCCTCGTTAAGATGGCTGACCCCAACAGCGACGGAGAGGTACCGGAGAGCGCGCGCGGCTTCGCCCGTCAGGGAGCCCTCCGCCAGAAGAATGTGCACGAGGTGAAGAACCACAAGTTCATCGCGCGCTTCTTCAAGCAGCCCACCTTCTGCAGCCACTGCACGGACTTCATCTGGTGAGTGTGTGTCTCTGCGTGTGTGTGTTTGTGTGCATGAGCGCGCGCGCGCGCGCGTGTGTGTGAGGGGAAAGGACACAGGTGATTCACTTGCTGCTGCTGCTGCGGCTCGGCTCGGCACGGCTCGGCCTCCTTCCACACTGACAGTGCCCAGACACCGCAGTCTTTCATTCATTGTCATTGTCAAAAACACGGCGATGCGCCATTCCCCCCCTGTAGCTCTCCACAATGCGACAGCTCCGCGGGCCCTGTCGAGGAGAGATGGGGAGATGCGTGTGTCAGGCAGCCGCATAACAGTGGCTGCTGCTCGGCGTTACCGCATCGTCCCATCGACCCCCCCCCCCCCCATCTCTGAAACTGGAGGTCTGGTGGAGGAATGAAGCTGGAGAAACAACACAGACACAGGGCCCCAGTGTTGCTGCGGCAGCTGTGTGGGTTGGTCTGTGTGTCCATGTGTGATTGGATGTCTGCATCATAGCTGACATGATAGGAGTTTAATTGATTAGTCCATTGACAGAAAAGAAACAATGGACACTGTTTTGGTCATTGATTAATCACTCAAGCCAATTCTCAAGCAAAAATGAAACAGAACAGACAAATATTTACAGATTGGATGTGAAGATTTGCTTTGTCAAATCTCACTGTGGACTTGATATTTGTGGTTTGAATGGGATTAGATGTCACCACTTTCTACTGATTGTTTAACTGATAAAAACAATCATCAGTTGCAGCCCTGATCTGTGTGAATGCGCCCAAGTTTTTCTCATCTTATGAATGAACCCCCCCCAATTTCACGTGTCTGTCTTCTCTCCACAGGGGCTTTGGGAAACAGGGATTCCAGTGCCAAGGTAAGAGCAGTAGCTTATTCACAAATCCCACTGCTGCATATGGCTGTGGGTGTGTGGACGGATGTTAACTGTCTGAGGGGGAGCGCGGCTGTGTGTGTTTGTTGTATTCAGGGTCGCAAGGTCTGCACACTGTTAAGAGCGACCTGTTGGCTCCTCGGTTGATGGCGTGTTGGTGTTGGCTGGCAGGTGTCATACTCAAAGCAGGTGCTTTGCCAACAGTGATAAATGAGAGTGAGAATCCCCAAACAGGCTCAGAGCTGAAGAGACAGTGAGAGATGTAAGAGTAGAAGAGTCGGCCGAATGGTGAAAGCTGAGATGCGCCGGGTTTGGCTGAGGAGAAATGGGAGGAAGCCGAACCAGGAAGTTAGATTTTCTAAGGTCTTTTTGTTTTGTTATCATCTCAGAGCCTGACATATGATTGGATTTGTATAATGAGTTTGTATGTGGGTGGGCGGTGATGTGTGTCTGTGGGTGGTGGTGATGATGAGTGGGTGGGTGGGTGAGTGGGTTGGTGTCTAGACATGAACTTCTGCACAAAATGGTTTCATAAACAGGGCTTTGCAGCTCCATATTAGTGACACCCCTCAATCACATGTGTGCTGCTGTTACTGTACTGCAGCAAATGTTTGTCGCTGTGCTGGCAGTATCACTTCCTCCTCCTCACTGATCTCAGACACCCACCTCAACTCATCTGGCTGCACTCATGTGACCAAACCATGTGAGGCTCAGGAAGAGAGTGGCTAAAGTTTCCACATTACGCTCTTGTGTAAGACCTTCATTAATTGAACTAGAGTTGTGCAAAGTTTGACCGTGAGGTTGTGTTATTTTCACGAGCGGTTAAGAAAAAAAGAAAAGAAAAAAGCTGAAGTCCCTCATAGTATCTATTGGCCAGCCACTGGCTCATCGACAGCTCTGGTGGCGATACAGGAAATGCACTGTGGGTAGAGGTAGAGAGAATAAGCACTTTACGTGTGTGTGTGTGTGTGTTTTAGTGAATATGCACAGCCTCCTGGACTAATACTGAACTAGTGTGTGGTGAAGTACCCTCGCGCTGATAACACACATGCACACTCAGTTTAGTAAACACGGGCCAATCAGAGGCTTGCACAGGTAGAGCTGATGTCAGATCAGGTTTTGTACTGAGTTAACTGATAACTCCTAAATTTACTCCCGGTCTCTTAAACGAGAAACTGGTCTGAGGGTTGGTAAACAATGATACAGTCATTCTCAGGTTGAAATATAGGCATCTAGAATAACACAGGGTTACACCTGATTAAAACAACAAAACAACAATCTCAGTGTTAACTGATTTTATAGCCTCTTTTTTTTTTCTTTTTTAAATGAGATTTGGTTGTCCAGCGGTCATGGAGCTAAATTGGAAAATAATTTGATAGAGATGCACCAGTCATTTGATTTCTTGGTTTGCAGAAGTGGCAACTGTGTAATTTACAACCAATCCAACTATTTCTGTAAAAAAAAAAAAAGAAGTCATTTGTGGCTCAAGGTTGTTATAACGTACATTTCACTGTTATCTACTGTTTTATGAGCAAACAAACTCATCGCTTACAGAAACAATCATTAGCTGCAGCTCTACAGTTTAGGGTAAATGTGATTGTACAATGAGTTTATTATATTTTGATGACTATATGTCAAAGTGCTGTGAGATTTCCAGTGTTTATTGTTTTGTTTACAGAAATCCAGCGTGAAAAAACAGTTGATCTCAAAACAAGACACAGATTCAGATGATGTAAAAGATTGCCCCTGATGTTCAGTGTTCATTTCAGACAAATCTTCACCTCTGATGAGCAGTAAACGTTGATGTGGTGTAGGTTGAAGAAAAGCTTTGTGTAGAAGATATAGAATAAAATATAGAAGAGCAGTTTATCACTCGTAAATTTGTCCTAACTGGAATCTTGTAAAGCAAGTTTTGCAGGAGCCGTAACTCCATGTGTACAACACCTGTGAAAAACAAGGCGACCCTAAGTGCTGTAGAGATGAGACACAATACAAAAAATCACAATGTCACATGAAAAGAGTTAAATGAAAAAAAAAAAAACATGGGTTATGCACAAACATGCTTCATATACAAAACACACAACTTAAACAGAGAGATGAGGAAACAAAGATTTAATGGTTCAGTAACTGTTTCACTGGTTAGGACCTGATTTGATGTGAAAAATTAACATTTAAAAAGTGTTGAAGCTGCATTTTAGACACAACCAAAGAGACTTCTACAGAGGAGAGACAGCCTGGTTGAATGTTGAGATTGGACGTTTCTTCTCGGCCTTGTAAGCAGCAGTTGCCAAAACAATCTCTCCTCAAGGGTCGATCGCAGCTGTCCTGGAGCTTTCAGTCTTATCTGAACTGCTGTTTCCAAGGACAAGAACATGCTTTCAGTATCAGAGTTGAGGTTTATTCAAACATGTTGTAGAAGAAGACACTGAAGTGGTGACGTGCAGGTCAGAGGATTGTTTTAGGAGTTGTCTAAGGTGATTTGTTTTTCAGCAGTCAGTGAGTAAGCAGTGTGTGAAATCAGAGGTTACATGTAAACTAGATACCTGAAACATTTAGACAGGTTGATGTGAAAAATCACTTTCTAAGTAATAATTAAACAGGCATGAGAGAAAAGTGGGGGATTTGTAAATGAGAAGCAGCGAGGATTGTTGACATCGTCCAAGAGAACAAGAGGAACAAGAAAAGTTGAGATACAGTTCAGTACGTATGGGAGGTGCACTCATACAAATCATCAACTCTTGTGCTGGTTTGGAGGAATGTCACACATCTGGTGTAGACCTGTTCTGGCATGTAGGGATGAGTGTGTGTGTGTGTGTGTGTGTGTTTGTCAGGAAAAAAAACTCTTTTGTGTGTGTGTCTGTGTGACAAAGCTGTCTTCTGTGGATTGTGGGAGTGTCTGAATACCTGAGCACCAGGCGGAGATTCCTCTTCTTTCTTTTCCTTTTTTCTTAGTGCTGAAAATTGCACATGTGAGTGATCTCAGAGCACACAAGGGGAAGATACCTACCCTCCCCCCCCCGCCCCGTGTCATTTCCCGCCAGAGGCAGACTAGGCTACAATTCTTGAGAGTTGTTCTTACATGAGGTTTTCTGATCATGAAATGAGAAACCTCGCTTCTCTCCATATCAACAAGGTAATTGCTGAGCGAGGCAAATAATTATAATATAAAATCATCATTGTTTTTAGAAATGAGTTTCTTTAGTCAAGAAACCAGCTGTCTCATGGCCTTTAACAGTAGATCACTGAACTCATATCAGTAGGAAAAGCTTTTTCTCGTGCGACATGTTGAAATGTCTGTATCTGCAGCCTCAAAGTGTTTGTATCGGGGCAGAAATCACTGAATCATTGTTGACAAGAATGAAAACACATTTACACTGCATTCATCCTGGGCTGGCTACACACACCTGCCGTTTGTGCTGTAGTGACGATTTTACAGCAGCTATTCCTCAGGCAGTCACATGATCAAGGGGCTGATCAAAACAAATATGGAGGACGTTGTCAGCTGGCATGTGTGCCGTTGTGCAGTGAAAAACAAAACAAGAGAAGAAGAATATGGATCAAATCCTGGCTGAGCAGACGCAATAGATATCAAAGTACACAGCATCTTATTGCCGATGCTTCCTGGTCTGAATTTCCATTGGAGGCAGCGAGGCAGCTTGATCTGGGGTTGTAAATGTAAATGGTGATATTTACAGTTCCAGATTTAAGATGGGGGAGGCTCTGACTCGATTGGGAGCAATAAAATGATTGTATTGGCAGACCACATCTGCAGATTTTTTTTTTTTTTTGGACAAATAATAATTTGCAGCAACCCTTGAATTGGGCTGCACCCCCCACCCCCACCCCCCAATCATTGATGGGTCAAATGAGGCCCAATGTTGAGCTTAAAATTGGGCCTAAAATGGCTCAGTGTGTACCCAGACATAGGTGCATTGCAAGGCAACTTATGACTTTGCTCAGGCCTGGACATCTTCTTTCCAATGCTCAGCTCCAGTCCATCTCCAATATGATCAGATCTGACTTCCTTGTTCTAAATGCAAATACACGCATATGTTGTGTTGTTTTAGCCAGTCTGACTGTAACGGACAATCCATCGCCTGTGTGTGTGAGGGAAAGAGCAGAGTAAGGTGTTACTAGGCTAACCAATGCTCTGCTCACAGCTCTATAATCAAATAAGATTTTAGCCACAATCGGTTCATTGCGAAACTGCAGCAGAGGCCAGACCACATCCGAATGTGCTCTGAGTGATCAGATCTCAAATGTGTCCCTAATGTGTCAGCTGCACTTTAGAGGCGTCCACCTGAGATGGAGGTTGATGCCAGGTCTGAACAGGAAAAACAAACAAACTAAAGACTAAAGAGTAAACATGTCCAAACAGGCTGAGACGTGATCCGTCCAACGCCAACTCTTGTGTGTAGTCTTTCCAGTGGTATAGCAGGAAGGAGTCTGAGTTGAAATAATGCACTCATCATCTGATTTTTCTTTATACATTCATGGTCTGTCTCTGTCTTTGGGATATCTACAGTTAAGGTTGCTCTAAAATTACACCGACATGAGCCATTGTTCTCTGCCTCATTAAAGCAGCGAGGAAAATCATCTCGATTTGAAACAGGAGGTGCACCGAGCCTCTATAGTGTCTCTCTGACCCCTGATCAGTTCAACCACTGAACGATCTGTGTGGGTGAGGGAGCATTTATCTGCATGAGTGAATTGGAGCCTGTGAAGATGATGAAACTTATGTTTTGCCCATAGTGATTCATCCATGTCTTTGTAGTAGGATATTGATCGGATAATGGATAAAGACAGACCCTGCTCTGCATGTAAGTTATCTGTCACCTGGTCACATACACAGATCTGTGTATGTGGCAAAATGTAAATGACACAATATTGAAATACATGTTGATTTATTTTTTATCTGGAAACATGACACACTTGAAATGATAAGAGTCTACACTCACTCTCAGAGCAGGAAACGCCAACCTGTCGATTGCAATCAGTTAGTAGATCTCAAAGACTTTCCAAATAGATCGATTCCATACTGGAGGTTGTGTGCACCCCAGATACACTATTTCTGTCATTCAAACAACAGCCTGGCAGTTTTTACCCAACCTTAATCAGGAAAGGCTTTCTAACTCTAGTTACAGTACGTTCTGGGCTGTGTTCATTAGAAAGCTGGACTTAAGCACTTCAAGTAATTCAAATACAGTTAGCCCAAATAAAGACGACTCAAGTTGGAAATAGAATCTGGGTCGTCTTTTTCTCTTGGCGTTACAATGGGTGGATCTTGTCTTTCACTCAGGCCGAGCTCAGGGATCCTTGGCTGCAAACGTTTGGTGACCACAGCTCTGGAAGCCGTACTGACTGAGGCACAGTGGTGCTTCGAGTTGAGTGCTAAAATCTGAATGCTAACTGTTTTAACTTGAGTCAATATTTTTTTGCTAACAGCAACAACTTGCTACCTTCAGACAACAAGTGCATTTTTACAAAAAGAATATCCCTTTAAATTATCTTCTGTATGTACTTAAATAAAATACCAAATGAAATGTGTAGAGCCATAATGTTTACCTCAATATGTCACTTATTAAACTTATTAAAGTCCACAACAAACATCAGTTTGAGTCCCAACACTACAATCAGTTCAATAAAAATGCTATGCTAATGCTAACAGATTTCTCCAATTAGCACTAATGGCAACGTCATTAGTTTTTAAGGTCAAAGTCAAGATGTCACCAAAGTCAATAGGATTCATCCTCTGGAGACAATAAATGTGTGAACCAAACGTCACAGTGCTTCATCACGCAAATGTTGAGATATTAAAAACTGATCCCTGCATCGTTCATCTGAGCTGTCATATGAGGACATTTCAAAACACAGATGGACAGGACAGAGAGGAGATCTGCTGCTAGCATCTGTAACTTCAGCTGAGCTGAGAGCACTGTGGTGTGTGTGTGTGTGTGTTTGCGTGTTTGCATTGAGGTGGGTGTAGTAGTATTTTTTCCTCTTACACTCCACCAAAAGTTGACTAGAGCGAAACAATTTTTTTCTTTTGTCCTCCCGATGAACCTTGTGATTGTCACCAATCTTTCCACGTCACACGCCACTGGCCTCAGCACTATGACAAGATGTTAATCTGCTTTTCACCAGAAATAAGAATGAATCATCTCTTTGTCGATGTTTACAACTTTTACAAAAACGACACCTAAACACAACGACTGAAATGTAGCAACAAATGCCAAAAGTGTGTCATTGATATTGATGAAATCACTACTGTGAGCTGAGCTTTGATCCTGATCATTGGCTGATCAGGATCAGGACACTACCTCTGTTATTGATTGGATGACATACGAGCTGGTCTGAGTTATTGATTACACGGCATGTTAGTGACACTGTGGTTGTGGCTAAGAAAAAGAGCAGTATTTCAGAGTGCAGTCAGTCCATGCAGTTCAAGGTGCTGTCAGTCAGTTCGCTCCTTCCTTCACAATGAATCAGATACCTAACAGATGAAAATGGCAGATGTCAGGAAGGATGCTGTGGGATGAGACTGAGGATGATCACAATAACAGCAAATGACAACAGGTTGATGTTTGGTATGAAACAGCTTTTTGGCTTCAGTATAATTCAAAGTATAGGTAGCTGTCTGCTGTGTTAGCAATAGACCGATTATCTGTTTACGAACAGAATAGCAGCTAAAATGTTTTTTTTTAACATAGATTCATTGTTTAATTTACAAATGTATAAACACAGAAGGTGTGTTAGGTGTTTTAACATGAAACTACCTAAACATGTAGTTGTTTTTGTCAGTTACCTAATGATAGATTTAAGTTGATTGAGATACAGTATATCAATAGAAACTACTGACAAATCAGTGACAGTAAGATGAACTCAACTGACCCTTGTGACACCACACCACAAAAACATGTTATGTAGCAGTGCCCCCCCCCCTTCACCACACAGCTCTGTTTCTGTTCCTAGTTTGAATATGTTTCAAAGCAGGGTTATCGCCGCTGTTGAGCTCATTATGAATATGACATGTGATGTGTGACAGCTGATCAATCAGTCCGTCACTCAGTCAATGAATCTGGTCCAGTTTGGGTCTGTTGGTGTTGACACAGCAGAAACCATACAGTACGTGTGCATCCAAGATATTTGAGACAAACATCACTTGAGTGTTGCTTGAGAGAAATGTCAGTGTTTATAAACTGAACAGGGTTGGGGTTAGGGTTAGGGTTAGGGGCGTCCATCTTTGTTTTGTTATGAGAAACATTGGCATTCCCATAGGATGAGTTGTTACTGATCAGTCATTCAGTGTGCCGTCTTGTGTTTTTGTGCCACTGTGACATATCGTTGTCTGGTTGTCCATCTGTCTCATGGACACAATGTCTCAATAACACCTTGGATGGATTTTTGGTTATTGCTCAAGGTCACAGTCTCATAAAATGTAGTTTTGGCCTCTATGAACTCAATGTTTCCATTAGATCTTGAGAAGTTCTTTAAGATTGGTAAATAAAGAAACATTCATCAGATCTTGGTGGATGAGAGGCCGTTGGGACCTCTCAGTATATGATTTTGGCCTTGTGAGCCAAATATCTTGAGAACCCTGTAAGGGGATCCCTTCAAATTGGGCACAAATATTCACTGTCACTCAAAGATGAACTGATTAGACTTTGGAGGTCAAAGGTCAAGTGCATGGTGATCACTCAAAAAGGCCCTGTAAGATCAACATCACCTCCTCAAATGTCTTAGTCATGATTTAGGTCTTCACACAACAATTTACGACAATTAATATGTGCAGGTTATTCAGGCTTGTGCACGCTTCAGTTGCTCTGCAGGTTTGTCCCCGGCTCTAGATAAGACACAGGAGATTTCTCAGCTGTTAAATGTAGCTGAACTGCATGTGTTCTTCCTGGTATATATGGCCAAAAAAAAAAAAAAAAAGATTCGACTCCAAAGAATTTGCTCCCAAAGTGGAAAGATACATATTTTCAGTGCTGTAATGCTGTAATAATTATTGTTACTATTGCTAAATATTTCTTGGTTTGTGCTTTGATCAGTAACTTACATAACCTTTCCAACTGATGTCTCACTCTTATCTACATGTCTGGGCACGTCTGTTGAACGAGTAATTCAATGTACTGTACATCCACAGGGAGGAAACTGACTGTTTTTAGCACACTTAGCACCTTAAAAATAAAAACACCAGTCAGTTTTTGTGCCTGAATATAAAAGTGTTTAACCTTTATCTGCTTTTTAAGAACCAGTGAAGAAGAATAAGACTCTAGAGATGTCTTAGCCAGATTTAGCTTTGGCTACAAATGATGAACAGGACTCAGGTGTTTCCTGTTTGGTGTTGTTGCATAAATTACTGAAATGAATATGTAAATTTCTCGAATCACTGTTAAAGTGTGTTCGATGAGTAACTCTGTTAACGGGAGCTGCAACGTTTGACATCAGAGAAGGTTTTAGACTGTCTTGCCCTGAAGGTCACACAGTGTTTAAGTGTCTCACATGTTTTGTCCCGACTTGTTTGGGATTTGCTTTTCAAAGAAGAAAGAGAAGAGACCAGAGATTGTTTTTTTTTTTATTCCTCCAGTGTCATTTTTAATAACCATAGTCCTTGATTTTGGAAAAAACAGAGTGAAAATCAGGTCAATACATCACATAAGAAGTGGATGACATCTGCCTATGTTAGCAGAGACTGTGACCCTCCCCTCAGATAAACCAGAGGAAATGAGGCCCCCTCACTCCTACAGTTCCTGTGGGGTCATGATTATGATATTTGAGCTCATAGACATTCAGCAGTTTAGCCTGTTGTTTGACATAACATGAAACTAGATCAAAAATTATTGACTGTACCACTCATCTGTGCAGAGTTGTGTGCGGGGGCTGGAGCCAATCCCAGCATAGGACATATAGACCTATAGAAACGAACAACCTCACACCAATCACCAGTTCAGAGCCACCAATCAACCTAATGTGTGTGTCACTGGAATGAGTGAGGAAGCTGTAGAACCAGTGCAGGCACATGGAAAACGTGCAGACCATCCGACCAGAAAGACCCCAGGCCCAGGGATCAAACCTGGATCCCCCCCTACTGTGAGTTAACAGCGCTCAACACTGTACCACCGTGACGTTATTCAACTAATATGCTTTCCCTTTCAGTAGTTGTATGACATATGAGGCCTGCAGTGTCTGAATCTGTGTTGATGGACTGGTCCCTGCAAGTCAAGGTGGAAACACTTAGTCATGGTGTTGACTGATTATTTTGCTGCGATATCTTAAATCACCGCACGGATGTTACCATGGTTAAAAACTTGATTTTCAATCTTGGTGACGTGACATGAATGCAGTGTGAGCCTCGGTGCACAGACAGCAGCTTAGAGGCAGTGTTTTATCTGTGGTTTGGTTCATTACTGAGCGTGAGTGAAGATTACCAGAGTCTCCATCTGTGGTTTGCCGACTGGTCGTCGTCCAACATGGAGGAACTTCCTGGTGCTCCCGTCGATGTCAAACTGTCGGCCCGCTGTCGTCCTGGCAGTTCATCGCTTCCCAGTCTTCTCTGGTTTGCTGCTGGCGCCGTCAGTCAATCGAAACGAGATGGCGAGTGTAGACTCGACTGTAGGGCTCAGCTTGGTTGCTAGGCAACAGAGCAAAGACCTCCTCGGCAGGTCACTAGGCCTGTCTTTCAGTGTATAGTGTGTACGCAAAAAACGTGTGTGCATGCACAGGTGTGTGTGTGTGCGTGTGTGTGTGACGGCGCAGATTTATGATCAAAAGGCTGTAAAGTGTGACTTCACTTCTTCACGGTGCTTTCTGCTGCTCCACTTCTCTTTCTGGTTTTCCGACACACTGCAAACACACACGCACACACATGAATTCTCCACCCCCTCACATTGCCTCAAACCCAGCTGTGCCCCCATCCCTTCCTTCCTGCCCACACACACACTTGCACACACACTTGCACACACACACACACAGCCTATCTTTTTCTTTGTTTGACTTTTTTTTATTCCTCACTCTTTCTTTCCCTCCTGTGCTCCGTTTCATTGTCGTCATCGTCCTCCTTCTCTTTGTGTTTCCCTTCATTAAACCTCTCTCCTCCTCAGAGTTTTCATTTGGATTGTGCACGAGTTCAACCACACTACACCGCACCATCTTCACACCGTGGTGTCGTGTCTTTGTTTTTGAGCTAAAAACTGCACCAACTGCAATTGTTACTGTGCGTCCAGGTGTCCACACACAGATAAACACACACACAGATATGCACAGACATAAGCTCTGTCAGTTAACTGCTAGAAACCTGTGGAAAGTGCTGCCAGTGGCCACGGTGCCTCATGAAAATGTAACGAGAATGTGAATAATTAAGATTAAACCAGAGCGTAATGTCACCCCCTCTGTGTGTGTGTGTGTGTGCGTGTGTGTGTGTGTGTGTATTGTGTTCTTTTTTTTTTTAGTGTTGAGTCCCTGACCTGACAACATGTGTGTTAATATTTGCCTAATCAGTTTGGTCAGTTTGCGTTGACGTCTTGGCTTTAAATATAAAAATACATGAAGCAAACCACAGAGTCGCACTGCAGTGGAGCAGATTGTTCCTCACCGATCTGCCCTATTTCTCTAAATGGAGTTCTGGTGTTGGTCATGTTCACGTCCTCGTCTGTAGGAAGTGGTTTATCAAAATTTAAAAGGGGTTGGATTTTACTTTATATCAGACCCAGTGAGAGAGAGAGACTCATGGGTGGCTTTTCTCACGACACTGTGTGCACTTTAACGCTTACACTGATCTGATCGCTGCTCAGCAGAGTCAGCTGCTGCTCGGCTCACTGAGAAACAAACAAACACACACGTTAGACTATTGATCACTTTTTAGCACAACGACAAAGATTTTCATTAAGATTTATCTGCAGTACCATCAGGAGAGACCAGCTTGTGTAAACAAATAAAGTTTTATTGCCATGTGCACAACAAGAGGGGAAAAGCAAGAGTCTTTGGCGATGGTGGGTCAAGACATGGGTGGTGGTCCTGGAGAGATGGAGGAGGAGGAGGAGAAGCTGGAGATCTGGGTGTGATGATGAGTTGGGCCTGTAAAAGGTGGAGGTGAATGGTGCAGCAGGAGACAGGCTGAAATGACTGCTGACAGCAGGAGAGAGGGGGGGGGGGGGGGGGGGGTTGGTGTGGTGAGATCTGATTGGTTGCTGAGCACCTGAAGTCGGCTGGTTTCAAGGAGTGGGGTGGAAGAGTGAATTGTGGATGCGGAGTAGATGTAGTCCTCCTGATTGAACATGTGCTAAGCTTCTTATTGATCAATGAATTGATTGATGTTCTGACATGTTATAACATACTGAAATGCGCCATTTACAGTCTCCTGAAGCTTCATGTGGCTTGATTCATCCAATCGTCAGTCCAACTCACATCTAATGTCGAAATTACAAAAATAGACACAATAGTGCAAAATTCTCACAGTGTGGAGCTTGTAACAAGGAAATGTTTGGTGTTTTTGACGATGAATGATATTATTGTCAGGACAAAACAAAACATTTGCATGCATGGAAAGTCACACAGACTCAAACCTGCCCATGAGGTTATGTCCACACACATCCATCCACCCACCCACACACACATTACCTTGAGTTACAAACACAAAATGATGATAATTTTACAGTGTAACTGAACACTACATTGTAAAGCCAGAGTTTTCATTTGAATCCTTTTAATGACAAACATGTCCAAAATATTCTGGTTTCAGTTTCTCATATTTGAATATGCTGCTGGTTTTCTTTGTCTTTTATGAGTTCTTGTCTCAGCAAACTGAGTCTGTTTGAGTTTTGAACTGTTTGTTGGATAAAACAAACACTTAGAGTATGTCAGCTTGGACGATTATTGAAGAAAATTATCAGCAGATGAATCAATAACAGTAGCTGTCAACTTCAGATCTGGTGACGTTGACATTTTAGCATCAGAAGGCAGTTCAGATTTCTCTCAGACCCAGATGTTGCTTCAGATTTCTCATGTGAATTGTCTATACTGTGCTGATTTCATACAAATTCTCACTGACTTGTTGTTGACTTACAGTAAAGCACATTCACTTCTTCACGTAACACAGCCAATATGGTGAATTTATTTTGTGCAAAACATCTGAAAACCACACGTCACTGTGGTTTCCAGGTGTAAAACTTTTCACATCACATCCAAAGCGGTGAAAGTTATGAGGTCTGCTTGCAGCGAAACCAAACTCAAAGTTTTTTTTCCCCCTGATACTTTTATTTGTGAGACTAGACAAGATTTGTTTTGTACAACTTCAGCAAAATGTTCTGACTCATAATTTGAGTCCACAACTTTGCAGAACGCAGCCAGAGACACTTGCTGTTTTGCAGGAACTCCAATTAGCACAGACGTCCATCCTCAGGTCAAATTTCATCTGTTTCCTTTTCACTGTTTTTTTGCAGATTGTAGCTTACTTCCCTTGTGTTTTCACCCGCGACCCAAGAAGCATTTATTTGTCCTTGTAGTTTCCTTATTGAGGGGGATCAGCAGCATCCAAGTGCTATATTGGGCCGAGAGTAGGCAGGGTATTTATTCCAGTCAGTCACTATGCTGAATGATTCGAAGCAGCGAGCAGGAACATGGAGTCACGTCAGGTGTGGAGTGGCGCTGCCGTTTGGAGCTGCCAACGTGGGAAGTTTCCTCCTGTGGCAGATTTAATGTGATGGGCTGTGATTACATGAGACGACGTCCCACCAAGCTGGGTTTAAATTTGATATCAACCAAACTGAAGCAGTCACAAACTAAATATAGGCGTCGACAAGCAAGCAGAGGGACAAATGGAAATGCGAGTGGCCTATTGTGCTGTGACTAATGCCAGATAATTGACATATTGATTCATCTCTTTGTTGCTATTGTGTCGCCTGATTTGGCATCGCAAGGAGGTCGGAGTTGATGTTTTGCCTCTTTCTTTTTTGCTCTCCCTCCACAGTGTGCTGTTTTGTTGTCCATAAGCGCTGTCATGAGTTCGTCACCTTTTCTTGTCCGGGAGCCGACAAGGGACCCGCCTCCGACGTAAGTAAAAACACACACAAACATGTGCGCGCACACACTTCACACCAACTCAATTCTCTGCTATTTATTTTTAGCCAGAGTTAAAAAGAAAAAAAAAAAGTTGTTTTCCTGAAGGAGTTTTGTGATGAACAGTGAAGCCCATCACTTCACCCAGGTCCTCATGTTAGATATTCATTATGCACATTGGTTAGTGATTGTTTTGAATCATGCATGTTAATAATATTAGCAAGGTCAGCGCTGGCCTTTGGTTTGTGTGTGTGAGTGTACTTTGATGTAGCTCTGTGTTTGTGCCGCTCAGTGAACACACTGAGGACTGTGAGGCCCCTGACCTAAATTAAATCACATTATTAACCTGATAACATTGACTTTATAACTAGGGGAAAAAAGGTGTTTGACCTTTGACCTTACTTTGTAGCCATGATAATGTGCTTACAAAGCACACACACACACACACACACAGATGTAACCTCTTATCTTCTCTCTCGCTGACCTGTTGGCTCTAAATCACATTGAGACATGTTGGTAAAGAGAAAATGTGCTGCCTGGCAGCCTCAGGTTAATGAGCCAATATCTCTTCATTCTCACACACACACACACACACACACACACACACAGACACACAGAGGCATCAGGGGTTTTTTGAAGTCATAGTCACTGATGTTTGTTAATCTCATTCTCTTTATTTGTTTCTGTTATATCACCAGAGCTGTTTATTTCTTTCCTATTTTTGTTCGTCCTCCTCCTGCGTCTCTTTCACTCACTGTCAAAATGGAGCTGATGTCTAGAAGATCAGACAAATATCACAAAACCTACTCACCTCCAATGTATTTTTGGACGGTACCACACGTCTGAGACACATACAGTAAAAGTGACCGCTTAGTCACAGGATGATTTTTGTTGTTTAAGTGTCAAATGGTGTTTCCACGTCAACTTTTGCACACATCCTCTTGTTATTTTGAATGTGTGATGCCAATAAAGAGTTGTGCAAGACTCTTGCTTCTCTCTTGAAATGAAAGGGAAACTACAATAATCCACAGTGCAATACTTTACACAACAATGAGGTTCCACATTTACAACACCATAAAAGCAAAACCAGGTCCACTAAAAAGAAAGAAAAAAGTTGTCTAGTTTGATGTGGCCTCCACAGAGCTCTGACCCCTCAACTCCATCAGAGCCTTAAAATGACTGGGATGAACTGGAACCTGGACTGGAAGCGGGCCCTGGCATCAGTGGTTGACTATACCGATGCTTTTGAGGCTGAATGGGAGTGAAACCCTGCAGCCAGTTTCTGAATGAATGTACATTACTACAAAATAAAAGCATGCAATGTTCATAGACTTTATTTGTGAGTCTTGGGTTAGATTAGATTAGATTAGATTAGATTAGATACTTTATTGATCCCAAAAGAAAACTCAATAGTTGTCACATTTTTGACAGAATAAACATGACTTGAACTTAATCCAAAATTTGTTTCTTTAGTTTTGCACAGAGCCAAACAAGAATCACAGGCAGGAATAATCGACAGTCGTAACATACAATGGTCCTGTGACAGATTATGACCCGTCTCGTCCGATCCCAGACCCGCCCACCCTGAATCCCTGAATTACCACACATTCACTCCATCCATTCATACCATCACAAACCCTGAGGTAAACAGACAGAGAAGGTTGTGCAAAAGCATAAACTGAGTAAATAAACAGAATAATAAATAAAAAGTGATAATAATAATTATAATACTAACAGGAAGGAAAAAAAGGAAGGGAGGGGGGAGGTGCCCAGTTACCTTCTGCAACAATAGTCAGAGACTTGATGTGAACTATGCAGGGCGGCCAAACAAGCTATTTGGCAAACCTATCAAGGAGAACCTAATGTTTTCTAGTGTAAAGCAACGCAATACTTCCTGAATCCATTTATTGTGAGTGAGATGTGCAGAGTGAGACCGACCTGAACTATTTGAACTGACTATTAGGTTTTTTGTAATTTGGGTGACTAGAGACTATTTTTCAATGTTTTTGAAGGGCGTCTTCATACATTCAACAGCACATCAGTGTTAAAACATTAAATGACACAAAAGATCAGTGACATATATGAATGATAGTCAGCCTCTGAAAAGTACGCACATGAAGTAAATTAATATACATTCAACATCTACCACAAGAATTACAGACATACTTTCCCATGTAACTTAGGCGACACATAATTACACACACACGTAGACATATACAGGCCTACAATCAACAACAAGTAGTTACAGTTAGGGATATTGAATGAGGCGGCAAAACAGACATATAAATGAAAAAAGTAAAGTAAAATAAATAAATAAAAAAAGTAAAATACAAGTAGTAAGTAAATAAATAAGATAAAATGAAGTAAGCAAAGAGATAAAGCGCTACTGATGTTGAAAGACATACAGTCTTGCTTAATTTACCACACTGTTAGATGCCATTAAGTGAAGTGACTGTTTAAATGCAGGACAACTGAGCAGCACAAATAAAGGCGCTCCACTGAAAACACCTGTGTGACTTTGACAGTGAACTCAAATGTCTTATCCCTCCTCTCTGTCTGTGTTTGTGCCTCTGCAGGATCCTCGTAGTAAACACAAGTTTAAGGTCCACACCTACTCCAGCCCCACCTTCTGTGACCACTGTGGCTCCCTCCTCTACGGGCTGATACACCAGGGCATGAAATGTGACCGTACGTACAGACATCTCTTCTTTCTGTGTGTGTGTGTTAAATACTAAGCTTTCCATGTCACAGGTGAGCATCTCCACTATTTAGTGTTTAAAACCTGTGCAGGCAAAATGAATGGGTTTGTAGTAAAATACAAAAATAAGGGTTGCACTCAAGTGAAAATAACTCTACACGCTCTCCTTGTTGTCAGAGAACCTCTTTTTATGCTGTGTCACTGTTGATTTTGTCACTTTTGATTTTACACATTTTTTCTCCCTGTCTTACACATCACCAGTTCTTCTTCTTCTTTTTCTCTGATTTTCTCAGTTCAAGACAAATCCTGAAAAATGATAAAATAAAAAATAATTCTGCCATTGTTTCTGCAGTAAAAGTGCAAGGTTTAGGATGACAAAGGGCGCATTCATTCCTGACTTGTTTTGGTTCAGATTAAACAACCTTTGGTACATTTGCCCCGTCAGTGAGGTTTATTTGGGGTCATTGTGAAACCACAGTGAGTGTGAACCAAATAACTGAAACAGGAGGGGTCTCTGCTGCCTCTGGTATGGTTTGTTTGTGGTCTGAAGGCAGAAAATGGATCAAGCAGATGGTGTTTTCATTGTAGTTATGTGATTTTTAACATGAACTTAAAAACCATGGAATGCACCTGCAGTTAAATCTGCTCCTTTTACCTTGGCATTCGATCAAAGTGTGAGCCATAGTGATTCGACAGTGACCTGTCCTGTAATATCGCTGTAGCTGACACCTCTTTCCAACTGATCTGCAGACCTTGAAGAGTCTTAGAAAGCATTTAATACCTCAATAAAAGGCTGCAGAAGGAATTAAGTCTTAGGATATGTCATCTTCTCTGCTGTGGGCACAAATTTCCTAAAACTTTTTTTTTTTGTAGCTGTTCAGTTGGGGTTAGGTTTAGCAAACACTGCTGCTCACTACAGAGCTTACAGAGATGTCATAATGGAGTAGTGTCATTTTTAATTTTTTTATCCATTAATCCATTTTATGCAGCTTAACTAGGCCCAGATCATTGTAATTTAATAATATCTATCATTAGGAATTACCCTTGTACTCCGCTGGGAGGTAGTGGAATAATGTAATGTACGGTAATAATTGATCATTTTTGGCCAAATTGTTCTTAGTTCTTCATCAGAAATTCATACATCAGCCTGAACGACAACTAAGCCTCAGTGGAATCACTGACTTTCACTTCAATAATTAAATTAAATATTGACTCAGTCAAATTTTCACTCTCACGTTTATCCAAATTAATCACAATATACTGCACATATTGCTCATGATATCTGGGTTATTGTAGACGATCATTAACACATTATCCAAGTTTAGATTTGATCCTGCTCATAATCCATAGCGAGAGACGAGTTTTTACATTACTGCTGTCGTCATGTTTTTTTTTTTTTTTTTGACCTTTTGTTTGTCGTTTGCAGCAGACAGGAAGTGGGTTATACCTCTGCAACACTATTCAGTGGGTGTGCAGTTCCTCGTCAGTCGTACCTGCGCTGTGCAATTCAAAGTGTTTGATAGACTTTGACTTGGCCCTCTTTAAATGCTGCCTGCAGCAGTTTACACATCCATATTCAGTCAACAAAACAACGCGTGGCTAAAAATAGCTCATGAAAGACAGAGTGAGAAGAAAGTCTTTGACAAAACATTTCAGTGCTAAAAGTATCAATGTTTTATAAAAATAGACTGTGTTGAACTTTTTTTTCCACTTTGTCTGTTGCCATTTACTAATGTAATACACATACTTCCTCACAGACCTAAAGCAGTAACCGAAAAAGAAAAAAAAGCCCTGTTCACCGTAAAATATGACAACTATCAGACAGTTAACAGTTTTCACTGTTCACTCTTAACCAGCTAGTTTTTTGCAGTTGTTCATCATTTTCAGTATGTCCAACATACAACAGCTAAGAACGCCCCAGCTGTGTGTAACAAGTCATATCTGCTATTGATGATAATTAAACCTAATCAGTACCAGTTGAATATATAGAACCTTTAATCCATATGTGGAAGTCGACCATTTAATCAGGATTCAAAAACACTCTTCATTGATAGTGTGAGAAAAAAAAAATGACAGGGTAGAAAAATGCTAACGTCATATTTTGGTGATAAACAACAATATGTACTTAGACACCAGTAAAATGCAGTTTGCAGTGATTTTACAGTTCACTAAATTCATATTGAACCAATGATAAATATATAAATAAAGCTACATTCAAATCTATCGCTGAATGCAGAATGACCACTTTAAAGAAAGATTTGTTATGCCAGCTGGAAAACTAATATCACACACTGATGGTGTTTGATGCCAGACAGCAAATCAATATTTTAGTCTGTTTCGTGTATAAATCTCAGACACTTTGTAACAAATATCTGAAATGTCTTATCATAAATCAAACTGTGAGTGCAGCCCACTTCTCGGCCTATCCACCCATCCATCTACCTATTTACCTAGTTTCTCCTGCTCCTGTGTATTGATGAATGTTTCATCGTTTAATTCAGGTGTTTTATAACCTGTCATAAACTGTATGAAACAAAATAAGATATAGACTAGTCAAGTGTTGCATCAGAGTGAATGTAAAGGGCAAGTTGATATTAATGCACCATGAAGCCATTTTTATTTAATTCAGATCATATGATGTCAAACAAATGGAGTCTGAAGTGCTCATTTTGCTTTAGTAATAATGCTGTAGAGGTACTTATGAAGCTAAATGACCTTGTGAATTACTCTTCTTTGTTAATATAGGACTGACCTTTTATATTGTGGGAGGGTTAAATTAGGAGCTCAGCCTCACTTAGGAACTTTTAGTGCTTTTTATGAGAACTGCTTGTAGTAAAATAAGATCCCGTCTGATTACGACCTGGTGTAAACTAAAAAGAGAATGGAAAGGAAAACTGGGAGAGTGGTGCTTGTTTCATAGAGGTATTGTTAGGTTATATATTAATCCATGTGAACAAACAACATATGAGTCCAAGTACTGTGTTTCTTGCAAATTTTATTTTTCACTACCAAATGAGATGGGTTTTTAGATGACACTAAACAATGAATGAGGATACATTTCTAACTTGAAACAAATTATTATAGAGTTAAGGTTGGGACAATCAAGACTTTTAATATCTTTCGTAGTTTCACTGTAAGATATTTTTACTGAAAATGTCCCTGAGTAGAGATGAGGATTGTTTGCCGCAGGTGTCTCTGTTTTAACAAAAACAGTTCAGCAGCTACGGCCAGCTTACTGCCCCCTAGATAGCATCCCACCTCACCTCTTTAAGGAGGCTTTTAGCACCCTGGGGCCTTGTATTGTCGACCTGATTAAGTCTTCTCTGATGTCTAACTGTGTCCCGGCTGCTCTTAAATATGCTGTGGTGCAGTCCCTCATCTAGAAGAGCAATCATGACCCATCAGTTCTGCCGAACTACAGACCCATTTCCAAGCTCCTTTTTTTTTTTTGTCAAAAGTTTCAGAAAAGGTCGTGCATGAACAGCTGCAGTCAAATCTTGGCCTGAATGACATCTCTGAAAAATTCCAGTCTGGTTTTAAACCACGCCACAGCACAGAAACAGCCCTTCTTAAGAGTTTTTAATGACTTGCTTTCTTGCTTGTGGCACTCTTGGACTTAACTGTTGCATTAGACACCATAGATCATAAGATTCTGTTATCACGTCTTGACCGGTGACACCGGTGTGTGACACCTTCCCCTTCAAACTAACAGTTCTGCCTCCACCCAAGCTCTGCTGGACTGTCTTAGAGATTACGTTCACGCACGGATAGCTCTAAATTTTCTGATCCTAAACAAATCCAAAACAAAAATTATTTTATTTGGGCAATCTAACCTTTTAGACGATGATGACAGTGCCATTAGTCCATTAGCCTCCTAATGTCACCCTGCCGCAAAGAACCTTGGAGTCATGTTTGACTGTGCCTGTAAATTTGGCAAACAGATAAGCTCAGTTGTCAAATCGACCTTCTTTCAATTAAGGCGCCTTCGTAAGGCGAAACCCTACCTCCCTCCACCTGACTTCAAGAGGGCAATTCATGCTTTTATTGCCTGCCGTCTGGGCTACTGTAACTCTCCCTCTCTGCAGCAGCCAGATTGTTGACAGGGAAGAAATGGCGTGGCCACGTCTCCCCTATATTGGCCTCTCTACGCAGGCTCCCTGTCCAGTTCAGGATTCAATTTAAAATTTTATTACTTGTTTTTAAAAGCTTGAATGGATTAGCTCCACCTTACTTATCTGAGCTTGTCCAGCCTCATATGCCAGCCAGAGCAGTGAGGTCAAGCAACCAGCTGCTGCTGCTGGCCTGCCCCACAACCAAACTGAAAGGTAAAGGTGACAGAAGCTTTTCAGTTGTGGCCCAAAACCTATGAAATCAGCTCTTCTCGCTGGGTTTCAGATGTGTGATGATGTTTTTATTGTCTCAAATGTTGTTGTTGATTTGTGTTGGTAATTTATGTTGTTTATACTACTGTCTGTCATTTTTACTGCTGGCACTAGATTCATGTTGTGCAGCACTTTGGGCAACTGAGGCTGTTTTAAATGTGCTATACAAATAATAATGAGTTGAGTCGAGTCGAGCAAAACCTCTTACTAAGATTGTAGCTGTCGTTCTGCTCCATCCAACACATTTTCTTACAGATCACTCCTCCTTTGAGTCTGTAAATTATTAAAATAGAGTGTGGCTGATATCAACATGAAGTAACATGAATGGATGATGAGTGTAGTTCACGGTCCAATGGAGACATGTAGTAAAACAGATCCACCACCCACTGATTTGAGAGAAGGAAGTAAAGACAGAGATTTGTACATCAGAGCAGGTCGACATCTAGTGGACAGACTGAGCAACTACACTGCACCTTTTTTCCCCACACTATCAGCCATTATCAGATGCTCAGATTTTTAGGTTTGCCTGTGTGGCTGTGCTCAGTGAAAATGAATCTTAATAATCTAAATTGAATTTTGATTTACTCTACATTGTTTGTTTTTTTAATGTTCCAGTCATTTTCTACATGAACATGGACCATGTCCCAGTTGTGACCAATGCAGACAACAAGATGTTTGCAGACAGATACACACACATACTGCACTGTGTAAAGGATTATGGTGCATTGACCACTGCTCCAAACAGACAGCCAGACACTAACGAGTGAAATGAACTATGTGCAGATGGTCTGGAGGTCACAGAGGTCACACAGGTCTGGTTGTCTGGTTTCAACAGACAGAAGACACTGAGACGGCCTAAATCTGTAGAGGACAATGAACCTGCCAGGTGCCTTGAAAAACAGTGCATAGTACTATGTTTCTTAGATCGGAGAGAAAACCCTGGAGATAGTGAGTCCTTTAGTTTGAGTTCATCAGGCATGTGTCTTGACCATCTCGTGGCCTGGACAAGTTGGTAAATCTGAGATGGGAGGAGAGCCGTGTCCAGTCAGAGTGCAAGAGGCTCAATAGAAGGAGGAGTGGCTCTGGAGTTGTAAACAAACTATGTTATCGCTGGCGAGCATTTTTCATTGACAAGCACCCTGGACATTGACATAACAACAATCTTGGACAAAAAATATTATACACATTAAGCTCGGTATAGCGGAATTGGGAGTTACTATGTGGCCTTTGAAAATAGTCGTCTGTGGCTCCGGAGGGGCTTAAAGTCTGAAAAAGAAATTACCCGAGTCATATCATCAGGAGTTACTGTCGGATTAAGGAAAGCCTGTGTCACGAACTGGGGCTGTGGAGTTTGAAAGATGTGGACAGTTATCAAGGATTTAATGAGAAGATGCCTCTGTAGTGAGCTGCATTCTGGGAAATACAGCATCCAGTATCTTTGAGACTTCAAGTCCAAATATCTCAGCTCATTCAGCTCATTTATGACCAAATCTGTTTTTAATCTGAGTCCCATTAATGTAGAAGTACACAGCAGTAACACAGCGTGATAATGACTACAGGGTTTAAAGGAAACAGGGTGTCATATGTTGTTACAGCTTGTGAGGCTATTTATGGCAAACTTGTGTTTATTGACTTGATTTTTGCTTTTTATATGTGTGTGTGTGTTTCTGTGTTAAGACTGTATGATGAACATCCACAAGCGGTGTGTGGCCAATGTCCCGAGCTTGTGTGGGACAGATCACACAGAGAGGAGAGGACGCATCCACATCTCTGCCCAGATCACCGAGGACACTCTCACCGTCAGCAGTGAGTGTTTCTGTCTCTTTACACACACACACACACACACACACACATCTCCTCTCAAAGCTCTCTATCAGCCCAAGACTAAAACTGGAAAGTCCATTAGTTGATCAATGATCCAACGATTGACCCACATCACCACAGGGACCTACATCCACGTGCTCTCTCTCTCTCTCTCTCTCTCTCTCTCTCTGTTTCTCTCTCTCTCACAGAGAGACAGCTGTGGATTGATTATGGAACAGAAACTAAACTGTTGTTAAGTGTTGTCAAATGTAGCCAGAGTTATTTAGGGCAGGCCAGGACGAGACTTCACCTTCTGCTGTCCTCTGGAAAGGACAAACTCCTGTGTGTGTGTTTTTTTTTTAACCTCAGTATGCAGCAAAGCCTCTTCTCATTTTTATCCATGTCCTCCACCCCTCACAGTCAAAGAGGCTAAGAACCTGGTGCCCATGGACCCCAATGGCCTGTCAGACCCTTATGTCAAGCTCAAACTGGTCCCAGATCCCAAGAGTGAGAGCAAACAGAAGACCAAGACCATCAAATGTTGCCTCAACCCCACCTGGAACGAGACCTTCACTTTGTAAGGCATCTCTGCTCTAGATCCAAGATGAGTTTTGTTTGAGGCTTCACCCACCTGATCGTGTGTTTCAGTGCAGCTTGTTTATTTTAAAGCTACTCCCTCGGCCTCATTTTCAGTCACACAAGCACAAAGCTAACAAGTGACCCTGTCCTCATTCTTTTCCCTGCTTTTCACTCGTTGTTATTCAAGCTATTCTGGGTTCTGGTGACTGCTAGGAAAAAGGCACAGGCATGAAAAACTGTCACATGCCGAGGCGCCTGCCAGTTTTTAGATACTGTGAGACTTGAGGGCCATGGCTTTGAAATCAAATAGTTTTCATTCTTATACCTATTTTAAGAACATCACCTTTTATCTGCTCCTTCATCTGTCTGTCCCTCCACATTTTCTCTCCTTTCTCAGCCGCCTAAAAGAAAGTGACAAGGACCGCCGTCTCTCGGTGGAGGTCTGGGACTGGGATTTGACCAGCAGGAATGACTTTATGGGATCCCTGTCGTTTGGGATCTCAGAGCTACAGAAACTTGGGATAGATGGATGGTAAGAAAGAAAATGGGAGACAGAGGAGGAGGAGGATTGGGGGGAAATAAATGACACAGGTGTGGGTAGAAATGACAAAAGCAGAAGGAGCAGGGGCGTGAATGTTTTAGAGCTTTATAGTCATAGTCTGGTGATAATCCTGGATTTATCTGACATTGTTCTGTTTTTTCATTCTGGGTTTTAGGTATAAGCTGCTTTCTCAGGAGGAGGGAGAATACTTTAATGTTCCTGTCCAGCCAGATGGAGAGGACGGTAACGAGGAGCTACGACAAAAGTTCGAGGTAAGAGACATGGAAACAAAGAGAATCAAAATCACGGCAGGTTTAATTTGGATTGTCGTTGTTTTTTTTTATAATCTTGGTATTCTCCTTCTCTCTTCAGAGGGCAAGGGTGGGTCCAGGGAAACCCACAGACTCTTCTTCCTCCTCCTCAGTGTGCAAGTACGACAGCAATGGCAACCAGGACCGTGTCAAGCTCTCGGACTTCAACTTCATCATGGTTCTGGGCAAAGGCAGCTTTGGCAAGGTGGTGCACACACACACCCACACATGGGAAGCATGTCTTCCATGATAGAAAATGTTTTGGAAGATCAAACTTGGCTGATATATGATTTGTATATTATTAATCCCTTCAGGTGATGCTGGCTGAGAGAAAGGGCACAGACGAGTTGTACGCCATCAAAATCCTGAAGAAGGACGTGGTGATCCAGGACGATGATGTGGAGTGCACCATGGTGGAGAAGAGAGTCCTCGCTCTGTCTGGGAAACCGCCGTTCCTCACTCAGCTGCACTCCTGTTTCCAAACCATGGTTAGAAAACAAGATCATGTATCAGCACAGACGACACAAACAGAAACATGGCAACACATGAACTCTTTTCTCCTGACCTCTTCACCTTTGTCTTGTAGGACCGATTGTATTTTGTGATGGAGTACATAAACGGAGGAGACCTCATGTACCAGATCCAACAGGTCGGCAAGTTCAAGGAGCCTCATGCAGTGTGAGTACACACACACACACACACAGAAAATATACATTTCATTCAATGGCAACAATATTGTCCTAACTGCATAACGCTACCTTGTATTTTCGACTCTGCTGTTATTCCTCATTTTTTCCTCACTGGTAATTTAATATAATTTTCTGATGGAGTCTGCTGCTCTGCTCTTGTTCAGTTACAACCATCTCATGTTAAAGATCCACTGATTCATGTTTAGATCAATGCTTTGTAGTATTATAAAATGACACTGTAGGAATTTGTCACACACAGCAGCTTTTTTAAGAAAACCAGGACAGTTACTGTTGCGTTTAAAGGTACCCTGAGGTTTTTTTTCTTAACGAATAAGAGCTCTGATTGCATTCGGTGTTACTCACCAGAACCCATAACTGAGGTCTAACAGGTTATGATTGCATTACTTTCCTCACTAAATACTTGCAATGACAAATTTTAAATCCATGTTTACTCGCTTAATAGGTTACACTTAACAAGACCAGCTGCAGGTCTGAGTCTGTTCACTCCAATCTGAGAACGTGATCAGAGATTATGAGAGATTATTATCACCTCATTGCCACTGAAATAAATACTGGATCCATTTTTCACAAGTCACAGATCCCCCAATCAGTCCAACAGACTTCAACTAGTGGAAAAAAGACAGAATTCACAGAAAAAAGTCTTTGATTTATTTTTTCAGACAGACATCTTTATTATTTATCGGTTTCTGTCTCAGCAAGACACTCTCACAAGATCTTGCAACATGGATCTCTTCTCTGTTGGTTTTGGTCTGATTTCACTGGCAACTACAGAAGTTTATATGCTACTGTGGATTAAAAGTTACTGTGATTGCTATACTGATACATCTGATATAGGGAAGCAGATAAAAACCAGCAGCAAAAGCAGTTGCAGATTCATATGGTATCTTGTGTTGTGTTGTGGAGTTGTCATGGTTTAGCATGAACAAGCAACTTTTATCTAAAACGGCGTATGGCTGTCAATCCTTCAATGGCTTGTTTCAAAAAATCCAATGGTATTTATATTAAATTCATGAAAACATGAAAATATTGTGCAAATTAGGCATCACAAATGTCATCTGCCATCTGTGTCATCCACCCATCACACACACCATGCTGTGTATCCATGTGGGTTTAGAAAATGGTGTCTGTCTGTCTGTATTTTAGGTTTTACGCTGCAGAGATTGCCATCGGACTCTTCTTCCTTCACTCCAAAGGCATCGTGTATCGGTGAGTGGGTTTGTGAATCAGCTTCAGTCTGCAGGTGCAGTTAACAATCAGAAAACAGATGTCTTTTAATAACTCTGTGTATGTTTTCAGGGATCTGAAGCTGGACAACGTTATGCTGGACTCTGAAGGCCACATAAAGATCGCCGACTTTGGAATGTGCAAAGAGAACATGTATGATGGAGTCACCACGAAGACGTTTTGTGGAACACCAGACTACATCGCTCCAGAGGTAGGTTCACATACTGGGGACTTAAAGCAGCAACAGCTGAAAAATACCTTTAAGAATAACTTTATTTATGTAGCCACTTTACTTAACAAGGTTGTAACGTGCTTTACAAGTAAAATAAGAGTAGATAATAGAAAAGAAGATTTCGATTTCAAGTGAGCATCATAAAAGTGTAATGACTTAAAAACATTTGTAATCAGCATTTAACTTAAGTTTCTGACAACAATAGAACATGTAGAAACTAAAACTACATAATGGGGATGAAATGATAAAATAAAGTGCAAATCAGTCACTACCAAAGGCGTAGACTGCCAGAGTAGTTTAAGGCTTTAAAGGTCATTTGAGGTGATAGATGCCAGCATGTTGTCTTAGTGTTGGAAAAAAAACAGCATCTGATTTTCTTCTGCAGGGAATGTAGGTTGCTCTGAACACTGCTGTAATATGTCGATATTTGCACAATTTAATGTCAGATAAAGAGTTTGAATTAATCTGTTACTTCAGCACCGTGGACAGCGTCATGGTTTTCTCAATACGCAGCACAGTGAGGTTGTGGGCCGGAGAAATCAGGAAAAAATCAATCAAATTACTGTAGCAGCTACTCTAACAAACCAGACTTTTAATGGTTTAATTGAATATAAACAAAAGGAGAGTCAAAGATGCCAAAAACATACAAATTCTTTAACATATCACAGTGTTCAGCAAACTCATCTTTCTCCCTTATTAGACAGTCGTAGGCACTGATTGAAATCTCCAGTGTTTTGTAGCTGACTGATGCCCATCTTTTCATTTCTGAATAGCTTCACCACTTTGTGTTTTAGATCATAGCCTATCAGCCCTATGGGAAGTCTGTGGACTGGTGGGCCTTTGGTGTACTGTTGTATGAGATGCTTGCTGGACAGGTTTGTACACACAAAGTGTATCTTATTTGTCTCATCTCTGACATTAACACCAGTAACAAGAACTGAAACCAAACAATCAAGTGTACTTGTTCCTCTTAAGCCGCCTTTTGATGGGGAGGATGAAGATGAGCTGTTCCAGTCCATCATGGAGCATCATGTCTCTTACCCCAAATCCATGTCCAAAGAAGCTGTTGCTATCTGCAAGGGGGTGAGGCTACACACACACACACACACACACACACACAGGTCAAGGCTCGGTCCGAATCTGGTCTGTAAACCAAACCCCCATCTAATGTGAGAAACCTGGTACAGCACATCAGATTAAAGCTATGAAAGCTATGTATCTCCTATGAAAAACAACCCCCTTTTTCATGTCTTTTTGTGACATTGCCTTATTTTTTAACATCAACATGTTTTACTGGTTTGTAGCAGAATCAAAACACGTATTCCTTTCTAATAATCTGAAAAAGCCCAAATTACTGAATTTGGACTCATGGAGAGTTGAGAGTTACACATTTGCAGTTAAATAGTACATAATAAACAGGTGTGGTCTGTTCCAGTGTTTGTGGATGGAGCTCAACGATATGATCTCATGAATGAACAGATTTAACTAAAATACACTGAATGTGATAAATGATGTTTTCATGTCAGTGTTTCAGTTTCCTCTGTCATTTTTGTTTACTTTTTATTTTCTTATAGTTTATCAAATGACAGTGAAACCATTGTGAAATGGGTTGCTCCGAGTAATGAACCTGCAGAGACCGTTTCTCCTTTATCTGTGGTTCCCCTCAGCTCATGCAACATAGAAGCACAAAGTACACACCATGGAAAATAATACAGATATGCACTGAATGGGACATGAAGCTGCGTTATTAGGCACAGATATAACACACTCATGCGTCCAAACCCTCATACTGAGTCTGTGTGTGATTTTAGCTGATGACCAAACACCCAGGTAAGCGTCTAGGCTGTGGTCCAGAGGGGGAGAGAGACATTAAGGAGCACGCCTTCTTCCGCTATATAGACTGGGAAAAACTGGAGAATAAAGAGGTGCAGCCGCCTTTCAAACCTAAAGCTGTGAGTATATCCCTTATTTACACACACACACACACACACACACAGTCTCTCTGTCTCTCTCAAGCTGTTGAATATTACCAGAAATGAACTGTATCATCACATAAAGGAGGGGATAACGCACTTAGTCAAACCTGATAAGGTAAGTCGTAGCAGACATGAATAGATTGCTCCATCCCCTGAACCCAACCATCACCTGCCATTGGTCACTACTCTTACAAAAGCAGAACAAAAATGAGCGTAGTCACCAATGTTGAAGCTGAAACGGCAAATGCTCACACATCTGGACCAATGGAAATCCACAGTTTCGGCTGTGAGCGATTTGATTGGTTGATGCCATGTTTTAGTTGTATTTCTCTTTTTTCTCTTTGTGGTTTGTCGTTGTCCCTTTTTTTCTTCACATTCCCCATTGATCTCACTCCATCTCCCCTCCCATCTCTCTCTCCATCTCTGTCTCTCTCTCTCTCCTCTCCATGGCAGTGTGGGCGTGATGCGGAGAACTTTGATCGCTTTTTCACGCGCAACGCCGCAGTGCTGACCCCCCCAGATCAGGAGCTTATAGCCAACCTGGACCAGGAAGAGTTCCAAGGCTTCTCATTTGTTAACCCTGAGTACCCTCACTCAATCCACTGACCATGCCACAAATCACTGGGCTGCACTAGTAACCCCCCCCCCCTCACCATCACCCCTACACCTCAGACACATACACAAAAATTAAAGAAAAAAATTCAAAAATCACCATGATGTCATATCCAGGCTGCATTCGGCAGGGTGAAACATAAAAGAAATAGTGGGCCGCTGTGTGAAATACACTTATTCTTTCTCTTAGAGATGAGCAGGTCTCACTTTGGAGCATTACTTATGAAGCCAGAGTGCGCAGGGTGGGGGAGGGGGGTTTGCCTAGTTTAGCATAAAGCTTTGCAACACGACAAAACAGCTTGCATCACGCTCTCCAAGCTCCAAAACATCCCCGACAGAAGTAAAGATCACTAAGTGACACAAACATGAATGTTTAATTCAATGGTTAGCAGCGACTCCAGAGCTTTTCTGTTGAGTTTGTACACAGCAGTAGCCTACCTGATCACTGTGATTTGAATGTAAACAAAGAAAAACTCAGCTGTAGCTCATTACTGGTCGTAATTATAAAATGTTGGCATGCTAATTTGCTTACCGAAGATAGTGAATGTGGTTCACTTTGTACCTGCCGAGCATAACAGTAGCATGAAGATTTTTAGCTTGTTGACTTTAGCATTAAGCCTTTAGCATTAGCACCCAGCCTTACAGAGCTGCAAGCAGCTGTCAACTTTTTTCTTGTGGAAAAATTTTTCGACAAATGCTGGAAGATATTAGTGACCAAGACCAGCCTGCAGTGGTCAACCGGCAGTAAAATTGCTAACAGATTAACTAA
The DNA here is from genome assembly GCA_021432705.1 of Caranx ignobilis. Lineage (NCBI taxonomy): Eukaryota > Metazoa > Chordata > Actinopteri > Carangiformes > Carangidae > Caranx > Caranx ignobilis. Next base: position 4,876,874 of record MU269982.1, read on the forward strand.
ATAACAATCGTCAAGCATCTATGGGTGGCCTTCAACTTTCTGAGCACATATTACCTGGGCACCTGTTTTTATGCACAGTTTCAATTTGCGCATAAAAAAACATAATGGAAATGAATGAAAAACAAAATATCCCAAAACTGTTTTCATGCTTATCTGAGGTGAAAAGGTTGAGGTGTATATTTCATCACATTTTTCTCTATTGTGTTTTCACCACTTGAAGTTTGACAGGTGCTCTTTTGATTACATCCGCTTGTTTCACCCTTTTTCCACTGTGATAGTTTAATGGCACCTGACTGAAAATAAGCACCACCAGCTGTTAGCTCTTTATTTTGATAGACCAACCTCCTAATCACTGCATTAACAGATGGGGATGAGAACATGCAGAAGTTCATGATTTTCTTCTGACTGATTAAAATTTGGATCAAAACGTACATTTTTTCCTTGTGCATTCATTAAAAAAAAATTAAGAAAATACATTACATACATCAGTGACTTGTAGTCATCATGCAAAGCTAGGCTAATTGCCCCCCTGACTCCAGCTCTTTATCTAATCCAAAGTGGTATCCATCCTCTCATCTAACTCTTGGAAAGAAATCAAATAAGTGTATTTGCTCCAACTTGCCAAACTATTTCCTTTCAGTAACATTCAGATGGAAATGCAGACAGGTTTTCAAATGCTAACAGTCAGGAGAAATGATCAGATAATCATGTGTCAAGTTGCCAGTAGGAGACTAGTCTTGTTTCCGGCGGCGACACTGTTTTCATTTTACTGTGGAATAACATGTCACGTTACACTGCTGCTCTCATATCAGCTTCACTGGCTGTATCTCTCACTTTATCCCTGAATGCTGCCCGGCTGCTCACAGCAGCAGGTTCACGTCGGAGTCCGACCTATAGGCACTGACCTGAACCTGCCCTGTCCATGTGTCACCCTCCCTGCAATTGCATATTGACTATGATGACCTGTCAGTAATATTGATGAGTGTACTATGATCACATATTGGTAATATTCATACGGTGTAAGTGAAAACTGACTAGTTGCTTTGCTATGATTGTTTTGAATACTAATCAGTTTCCAAATGTTGACTTTACTTTTGTCTATAGGACCAAATACTTCTTCACTTTCTGTTCAGTCAGTGTTGTGGTGAGCTTATCTGATTTCATGCTGATTTCATTTTTTAACCAATCGGAGGATGGAAGTCTTTACACATGCAAAGCGTGTGAGTCTGTGTCAAGTTAGGGATTTTTGACTGAAAGCTCATTACCTTTTTCCTGATTCATTACTGAGAACATTCGCCACATTGCACTGTGTTTTTAATGACAGAGGACATATCTCTTAGCTTGTAAACAACCATCCTTGGAGAATTTCATGTAAGACGACGCCCTACAGAGTCTTGTGAAGTTGGTAGTCTGTTAGCTTACACAAACAGGATGTCCAAAAGTGCCAAAATACGCTTCAGAATCACGAGAGTGTGGAAAAATATTGTCCTCAACAACTGTGATGAAGGGCAGCCATCTTGTGCCATTTTGCAGTACATGTATAATTATTAGAATATGCATTTTAGCTTATCTGTTCTCCAACAATACAATACACTTGGAAAGTCATTTTTTATATAAAAAATGAACTGTCTGAGGAGATGTGCGTTTTCATTGTGTGGCAGGTTGTATTTTCCTTTTGTAACTGTAACGATGCGGGGTAGTAATAATGTGTCAAATCTTGTTCTTTGAGCTTGTATCAAAAATGTTAGCGGCGACAGGGCGACATCAAAGGGTTGTTTCTGTTATACAAAGATGCTCGCTGATTTAAAAAAAAAAAAAAAAAGAAGAAGAAGGTGAAAACAGTGACTGCTTATTGTGGTGATGGTGATGACGATGAATCAATGATGGCATAGTACTGAGAGATATAACAGAGATAAAAGTATATATCGAGTTCTATATCAGAGAGCTATTTGGATAAATTGTTCTGAATGAGAGAGATGCTCCTGTGGATTGTGTAATTGTTCCTGTATGACTGGAAACTGATAATATACTCACTGGTGCCTACCAGACTATTTCTGCTGTGTCTGCCTTGTTACTGCTGCTATTCACCCAAAACAGAGGAACAGTTCAACGTTTTAAAACATTTAGTTGCTTTCTTGCAAAGTGCTTGTGTGAACACTGATTTCACTCTCATATCTCGAAGCTACGCTAAAGCCAGGAAACAGCTAGCTTAGCTTAGTATGAATATTGGAAACAGATGGAAGTTGCTAGCTTGACTCTTTAAAAAAAAAATCCTATGGTTTCCATGGAGGACTGGCTAGCTATAGCTTTAAGTCTAAATGCTACGCTAAGCTAATAGCCTCATTAGTAGCTACACTAGTGATGTCAATCTTTTTACGCATGGCAAGGAATAAGTGTATTTTCAGTGTTTAAGCAGTATGTAAACACGTAATTAGTAGTTTATAACATGCTATAGTGTAGTTGTGAGCAGGTATTAGGGCATTATTATGTAAAGAGCATTTTCTAATTGTTGATTCTCTCATGACGCATCCTGAACTAGGAAGTTTTACATGTGTAGTGACCTTTAGTGGCCATATTGATTATGTTGGGAGCAATGTGATTAATGGTGTGTAATATTATATGATAGGCCTACTTAACTGGTGTTACATAAATATTTCATATTTTATGTTTATGTAAAGCCCAGATTTGTGTTTTATTATTTCAGTGGTGTTAAATTCATCAAAAACACGTACAAACGAGTTTTTGCCTCCCAGGTCTATAAGTTGTTGACACTTATCAATTCTAAAGTCTCTATGTAGCCTAGGCCTACCTGCCTCTGCATTATAGCAAGTTATATGTTGTTTATTGGTTGTTATGTACTGCTTATAAATGCTGGGGTTTAAATAAAGTGTAAACCACAAAAAAAAACAAAAAACAAAAATAAAACTAAACAAACACACACCGCAGCATCACATGTGCCTTACACACAAAAATAAGCTGAATTAGTGGTGAGTTTGTGGACCGGTGGTAGAGATGAGGAAAAGTTTCCAGCACCTCCTCATTTCAGCTGGAAGCCCTGTGATGAGACAAAAGCAGGAGGTAGGAAACGAAACGCTCTGTGTGATGTGTGTTATGTGTGTGATACATGTGTCTTGCCTGAGGCTCACTGCTTCACTTCCCTGTGTGAAATCCTTTTCCGGTTGTGGTTTGGTCTGCGGCTGGTCTGTTTTTTTTATCGATCCTTGTCTGTTCTCTACCAGAACATTTCCTATCTCACTCTCTCTGGCTTTAGAAGTTTGTCTTGGATCCTTCTGCATTTGTGCTGTTGAAATGTTTCGGGTGGGTCTCTTCCATCTTCTGACTGTGTCGCTGGGTTTGTTGGTTTGTTTTTTTGTCGACTTGCTCCCACCCCAGTCTTGTATGGAATCAGTGGTGTGTGTTTGGATGAGTCTAGGTTAACTGTGGTGCCACCATTTACAGATTGTCTAAAGAAAATCAAAACGAACGCCCCCACAATTCAAGTTTGACTCACTGATAATTACTGCTGGATGAAGTTCTCAGCTTTTACTTTGATAAAAAAAGGAATATTAAAACCTCTGTCACTGACAATATCATATATTCAGTCCAGAGAAGTGGCCCCCTGTGGCTGTTATTATTTTACGCAACAGTGGATAAGATGGAACTAATCACTTTCCTTATGGATAAACCACCAGATGATTTGATCAGTTCATCAACTCAATGTACAGTTCGTAAAAGGTAATGGACTAATAGCTTCATCTGTACTTATAAACACTATTAGACGATTAAACTTTGTCAAAGCACCATATTTTATAAGCTCTCTGTGTTTTATATGCAAAACTCTTAATCTGTGAAAATAACTATATATACTATATATAACTATATATCAATAATATGATATACAGCTATAAAAAAAAGCAGATTTTCCACAGAGATGCAGCACAGGAGGAGTGTAAAATGTCAAGTGAACATTATTAAAGTTCAAATTTGCTGTTCATGTAGACTACCTGTTCTGTGCCATCACTGCTTGTGATTTCTAGAAATGTAGGCATAACAACTTAATTCCCTCTCTATTTACTGAAACTGCAGTCAATTGAATTTAAAATGAAAACAGATACTTTGACTGCAGTTATGCAGTTCATAAATCCGAGACATGACTTTTCACAACAGTGACTCGTTGCACCTCTGCAGGTTATCAATGTCTTTGTTTTTTGAAACAGTCGACCTCCCTCGCCTCCTTCTCTACTCTCCATCTTTGTGTCTCTATGAGACGGTTGGTCTTTTTGCTTGTCGTCAACCTTGTTCTTTCCAAACTGCCTCTTCTTTTAACGCTGTACAAATTCCCTTCCAGTTTACGCCTCTTAACACTTTCCCTTCTCTTTGTCTCTGCGACAGAAATCTCGCTGCGACGTGGGCAACTTCGACAAGGAGTTCACAAAGATGGCAGTGGAGCTGACGCCCACAGACAAGCTCTTCATCATGAACCTGGACCAGAACGAGTTTCAGGGTTTCTCCTACACCAACCCAGAGTTTATTATACAAGTCTGAGAGGAGTTTCCTGTTGGTCATGAAGCAGCCCGGACAAGACTTTACTCCAAACCCAGTTAACATTTTATCCAGAATCTCACTGGTGCCACCCAGACTCACACACCAACCATATAGGCTCCAAATCCTCAACCTCAAACCTGCCAACATCTAAACTGGACGATGACAAATATCACAGCTCACTACATCTACTGACGTCTACAGACACACAGCAGCGCAGTACAGTAGACACTTAAGACGGTTTCAGCTGCTGGTTGGTCACAGCAGGACTGACTTTGACCACGTGGTACTAAGACCAGCTTCCGAAGAACTCACGGGACCTCGTGGTGAGCGGGTCGATACAACGGCTGACGATCAAGAGCCACACAGTATATGTGTGTGTGTGTCTGAGTGTGTGTGTGTGTGTGTGTGTGTGTGTAACTGTGTTCTATTGATCGGCAACAGCGTGTGTTTGTTTACTTGATTTCCCTCTCCTCGGCCTGTAAAAGTTGCGTCATGAACATTCCATGATCAATATGTCATGTATGTGCTCACACACACTCATAGACACACACACATACACACGTGTCTGCATAAGCTGTGGTTTGGAGGGAAGGAAGGTTTCTGAATTATGAAAGGCCAAGGCCCTGTTCTTCAGACGTGTCTCATGTAATTCAGGCTTAAAATAACCTGGTTTATCCTCATCCAGATAATTTGGTTCTTTGAATCATAAATTGAAGATTTCTTTGATCCATGTATCAGCAGCTGTACAATGTAGGTGCGTTTGGGATCCCCTCCCTGCATGCACCAGGACAGGTTCATGGATGTTGGATGGTGTTGTTTCATGCTCGCTCCTGCAATCTACTGCCGTTAATAATTTCTACATGGTGCTCCAAAGTGTCTCCACGCTTTCCACCGCTGTTACATTAGACATGATGTTGAGTGAGTGTGGTTGGACCAAGTCATGTTTGGTACTTGACCGAAGAGCTTCTCCCTAACTGTCGTGCAACAGACGTCTGATAAGCACATAGGCCTGCCTCCGAAATGAAACCTCTCTCTGAAGTCTCTTAAAAAGCAGATTTAAATGCATAAACTATTTTCAGCAAGGCCACCTCTGCAGTTAATCATTCAATACATTCTAGTCTTTAAAATTACAAATTCACATTTTAATGGGAAATGTTATTGATCTTGGATAGTCAGAGTTTTTCTTTAGCTGAGTTTTGTCTTTTTGTGCAGTGTCTCAGAGACTGGGTTGATTTTTTTTTCCTAGACACAAACTTTTGTGGAGAGAGGTTTAGTCCAACCTGTGGCCTTTTCCTGTCTACAGGATACAGTCTGTGCTCTACCAGGTGAGCCGCAGGGTTGTCCCTTTATACAGATCTTTATTTTTATCGAGGTGATTGTGATATTTACATAAACATACAATGAGGATTTCTTATTACAATAGCTTTTCATTATAAATCTAAGGGTGCGACGTTGAATCTAAAGTTGAGTCCATGTGTGGCATTTCCCATAATCCATGAACCTGTGTAACTGAGCCTCAGTTAGAGAACTAGATAACTTTGTATTGAACTGATTTATCGATTAAAAAAGGAGATTTGATACCAATATTAATGATTCAACAGGAAATCGACATGTAATAAATTGATGAAAAGTTCAAGGACACCAAAAACCGTCTGTGGCCAGCATAACCATAAAGATGAAGTGTGAGATGTAGTGGGAGAGCTCTGAGGCAGGGGTGCGTTCAAGGACTGTTGGTTTCCGGAAAAATTTTACATCGACTTCAAAGAATCAAAAAACAAATCCAGACCCCAGATTTTCCACCGATGAAGAACAGGGCCTTGATTTATAACCTCATGTCTAAGTTAGTCCTGAACTTAGTCTTAAGCACGTCTCGTCTTCCAAACTGATGCAAAAAAATAACAAAATGAAAAAAATGTTAAAAAAAAAAGAAGAGAAATCCCCCCAAAATGCCTGTTGGGCAGTGATATTTAAAATGTCTCTGTCATTTTTTCTCTTGCATAGTCTCTCTCTTTCTCTTCTCTATGGCACTGTGTATGCAGTGGGTTAGTGCTGTGTAGGCCTATACAGTCTTTGTGGTGCAGCTCCTCTATGCATGCCATATTTGTTGGTACAGTAGTTCTTTAAGATTTGCTTTTGACACCGCGATGGAGAGAAAAGAAACACTCTTTTGTGTCTTGAATTTTATCGATGCAAGTCAGTTTTTTTCTGATCCCCATGCTCAGATTGAGTTTTAGTTTCCACTCTGAATGCTGTGTTCGCTATATCTCTGATAACGTCCAAAGTCTGCGCGGCCAGAGTTTGCTTTAAAAAGCACGGAGCAAAGACTGTTTTGGCTGTGTGTTTAAATGAACATATAAAATAGATGTAATTATTCTGTATGACTTGTGTTTCAGTGTATGTGTAAATAGGAATGGGATCTAGAGCTAGAAGTGGCTTTCATGCAAAGACACACCTCCTCACTACAACCCCATGTCTCTACTCTTACACCCCTGCCACTCATCTACCTTGTTCTCTCATTTTTACCTCCCCTCCTCTTCTTCCTCCTTTCCTTCAATCTTAATTCGATCTTTTTTTCTCCCCTGCACCTCGTCCCCTTTCTCACAAGCTCACACTCACCTCAGTAAATGTTAATGAGAAGGAACTGGGAAATGAGATGAGAGGGAGAAGGGAAACGAGGGGAGAATGAAGTGTTTACTATGCAAAAGGCAGGAGAAGGAGAGGAGGAGGAGGAGGAGGAAGGGGCAACTTTTATAAAGCTAAACCTGAGGAGATGGTGTTACAGGACAGTATTCATGTGTTGCATGCGCCGTCTTTACCTGCGCGTGGGAAACACCACCACACAGTATGAAACCTACATTAAAATGAATGATCATAATGCCATTTCAGTAACTCTGGCTCCTGTGTTTTACTTTGAAGGGATGTACATAACAGAAGTGATACTGTAAAATACTATATTATAGGTCAAAGTCCTACAGTGAAGAAGTTACTGAAGTAAAAGTATATAGATCAGGAAAATATATCAACAGTAAGTATATGCAGTAGCTTATTTCAGATTTTATTTTATTTTAGATTAATAACAATCCACCATATATTTTGGGGTTTTGACTGTCTTGGCTTCTTAACACATAACTCACTCAAGCCCTTAAATATTCATATTCTCATTTGCTCATTCAGGTGAAGGGCCCTCACAGGGCCACAGGGGCCACAGGGCCACCACATTTGCTGGTGGATGGTATTCAGATGAGGATATTGATATAAAGGACGTGTCGACCTCATAAGTAAAAAGCTGTGACATCAGCTACAAATCAGTCACAGAGCTCCTCAGATACGAACGCATCTGTTCGTTATGTGAAGTGTTTAAAATGTATTGTAATGTTTTATCAAGTTAAGGCACTTTAATGTGGGTACCAAATATTAAAAATGGTTCACAATGTGACGCAGTCCAACATTTACAAGCTCTAATAAAGGCACTGAATATAATATACATTATGTGTAACGATGACATTTGTAGCTGCAGATCAGGATGTAGATTGTTGTAGGGTCGTTAAATAAAAATGAGCCATAATGTTATAATTAAACTTAATTTTTTAGTTTCAGTTATTTTCAATGGCAATAAAATGCACAGATCAGTCACAACATTGAAACTGCTCATGTGTTGTTATTGTTCTGACTGATCGCTGTAGTTAATATTCAATATTGGATGTATTCATATAAATATAAATGAGGCAGGTCAGGAGAAAGTACTTATCTTACTTAAAATTACATCTACTCCAAAAAAAAAAAAAAAAAAAAAAAGAATCTGTCAATAAGCAAATTCCCTTGTATGTTGTCATTTGTTCGTGGGCTGGGGGGCTTCAAGTCTCCACACCACACATGTATACTTGGCGTACTGGATCATGATTGGCCCCCTGGACTTGTGATGTCACAAAATCCTGACATTTGTGATCAGTGTTTAAGTCCCCTCAGATGAATGTGAAAATCATTCAACAAGTGAAGCAACAATAAGTAGAATAGTGTTGGGTGATGTTACTCCAGTATTATTATGTTGATGGTCCCAGTCATTTGTTGAATTTGTGCCTCTTTAACCTTATGTTAAACCGTCTGTCACCATTGGATGCTGTGTGGTTGCAGAGTTGTGCACAGAGCTTCCTCTGTTGCCCTGCACACTGAGGTGGACATCATAACTACTGTGCAGCTGCTGAACTGTTGGTCACCACTGTGCACTGATCAGATGTAGGCTAGGCTACGGCATGATTTCAGGAACACACACACACACACACACACACACACACACTCACACACAGAGTCTATACTGGAGGGCGGGATTAGCCTGCAGTTACTGTCATGCGGAGTTGATCCGGGGTAAACTAGACCGTGTCCAGGGGAGCTGCTGCTGCTGCTGCTGCTGGTTTTGAGTTTAGTTTTGTGCATGATGTTGGGCTTTGTTTTCCATTCCCCGGCCCTGGTTTGCACTCTGATTTTTCACTTTTTCTGATTTTTTGACATCACACGTCCTGTGTGATCCTGGGTCTGCGCCCCTGTCATGGAAACACACCAGCTCTGCAGAGTTAGGAAGAAGGCTTGGTGAAAACCTTGCGTGAACATGCAGTTTTTTCCACTGATGATGCGACTTTAGCGCGGTTTGTAGATAATGCACATGAAACCTGAGTTTCCGTCACCTTCAGTCGACTGGATCCACGCAGAGATAAAACACCGGGGGAAAGTTTCCCACAGTTTCTGAACCCCGCTGGTCCGTCCACCGGAGGTCACCTGCAGGAGGAGGAGGAGGTGGAGGCCGGGCCGACATGAGGCTGTGCAACCGGGGTGTGATGATGCTGCTGACCACGGCGGGGGCTTTCTGCGCCTTCAGCCTCATGACCATCGCCGTGGGCACGGACTACTGGCTCTACTCCCGCGGGATGTGCCGCTCCAAGAGCCAGAACGACAACGAGACCGTCCGCAAGAACGAGGAGGTCCTGACCCACTCCGGTCTGTGGAGGACCTGCTGCACAGAGGGTAGGACATACACCAATCCTGCATGTTCATGTTGTGTGAGCAAGTCTGACCAGTCTGCAAGAACTGTAAGACTAGAGAAAAGGCAAAGCTTATAAAATGCAACATTATTGTCTGTGCAAGATCAAACTTACACAAGACAGCAACAAGAGGCCATTCACTTACAAAGGTAGTCTCACATTACAATGTGCTTTTTTCTGCATTTGCTGCACAGCCAAGGTAGGGATCTTGAATTCAAATATATATGTAGGCTATTGGTCAAAGTTATTTACAGCATCCAGTGGTGGAGGAAGATTAGATTAGAAGAAGAAAAACTATATCTAGTGTTGTAAACTAAAAACATATATATAAAAAGAAGCTGACACAAAGACTGTCATTACTTCAAGTGTCAAAAGGAGATGTGATGTCAGTGTCTTACTCTTACAGTCACAGTTATAGTTACAGACAACTTTATTAATCCTCAAGGGGCAGTTCAGTTTAGGTATGAAAGTAGCACAACATGGAAATAATGAACAAAAGGCTTCATCAAATTGAAATTACTGAGTATTATTGTGTAAAGCCTCAGTCATCTGCTGTTAGTGTCCAACTGACTCAACAAATAAACATCCAAAGAAACTTTCTCCTGGAAAGTTTAAAAAGTTTTTTTTTTTTTTTTAAACTGTCTAACTAGTTGAAGGAAGTTTATGGCAATTATACCTTTTCAAAAGCAGAGTCATTATTTGCCTCACGTATGCCCATAACAATGCCACGCTGTCCTTTTTTTCCAGGTGATTGTCAAACAGAGGGAATAAATAGGAAATAACAGGAAAACCTTTGAGATTTAGTTATAGAAACACCACTGAGAGCTGATCTAATACTCAACTCACCACCGGCCTTTTAATCCTAAACTAAGCATTATCTGTGTGAGGAGAAGCTGTCAGCACATCCCATTAATTTTCTGATTGATGGCAAGCTCGAAGAAGGTGCAGACGAGTTGAAGTGGTGGATATTTGATATGATGAAATGGCATTTTCAATTATTCATTGCTTTTTAATGGCTCATCTCTTTTTCTTACCTCATGTGCCCTCTTTAATTTGCTTCGCTAATTTTCTGAAATGTTCAGCTCTTTTTTTTTCTGCCTCTCTTCCATAACCCCCCCCCCCTCCTGCAGCTCCACTATCTCTAAGCTCCAAAATGGTTTAATGGAGAGGTAACAAAGCATGCAGGGGACATCAATGCTTCCATAATCTTCCCTGTGTGTGTGTGTGTGTGTCCATCAGTCTGCATCACAGTAAGCCACCTGCAGGCAGAACACCGACAGATGGGACGGTCAAAGTTGTCTGTACATGCTACCATGATAATGATGGTGGCTGTGCTGATATTATATACTCACATCAAATAAATGCTATATTAATTCCAATAATATATTGTTTTTGTCAATGCTAAATAATAGAGCTGCAGATAAACATAAAAACGGAAGAGTTCAGACTCCAGGCAGATATTTACAGGTACCATCCAGGATGAAGTTTCCTCATTTTCCTGTCAAGCAACAACTAAATAGCTTATCAAAGCAACAGTGACAAAAGACTGGTGGCGCCAAGCTCCTAACATTCAGAAAAATATTTATTACCAATAGGAAGGAAAGGGCTCTGTACTGTACTTACTCTATCGTGGGCTTTTCTCTCTGACCTGTTCACCGTGGCCGAGTTGTAGCTACTTGTTTCAGTAACCATGGTGACTGGAGTCACATCATCAATACTGTTCAATCAGTGCAGCACATAGGGATACAGTCATCAATATATCACTGTGTATGTGTGTGTGTGCGCAAATGTTGAAAGGCACTAGAGAATGAGAGCAGGAAACATCCAGTGCAGCTGATCTCTGGACCTTAAAAATACACCAGAGCTTTTACAGGTGATTATATAGTGACAATCTGTGAGTTTTGGCAGCTCGATGGTTGATGCAACAGTTCGCTGTCGTTGGTAATGGTTTGGATCCACATCAACATAAAGTGCCAGGAGCCCTGTGATAGCCTGGCAACATGTCCAGGGCATACCCTGCCCTCGCCCTATGTCAGCTGGGATTGGCTCCTGCTCCCCTGTGACCCTGCACAGATGAACAGTATAGCCAATGGATGGATGGATGGAAACTGCCAGGAGATGTTTCCTATATACACATACACACTCATAGTTATCTGGCAAGGCTTTTGCAGCAAAGACACATGTTGCACAGTTTGTGTTTATAGATGACAGGAAGACTAGCGATATGAGAAATCAGTCTTTGGTTCAAATCCTCAAAACTGTGGACTTCTCTGCTCATGTGCATTATATCCAAAGCAAAGTGTTTGCTAGTTAAAGCCTGGAGCTGAATAGTTTAAAGAGCAGGGGAAAAAAATCATTACAGGACCCATCAGATGATAGGCATATTTATCACTTATTGCCAGGACGTCACTGTCAGAGAGAGTATGGAAAGTGCACTGGGTCAAAGAGACTGGGTTTTATAAATCATACAGTGTGTCTGTATGGTGACGCAGGGCAGTTATTAAATGCATGCACTGTTACATGTTTCTGTCTTTGTCTTTCCGCAGGGACGTTTCGGGGTGTTTGCAAAGACATTGATCACTTTGCCGAAGATGCAGACTACGAGCAGGACGCTGCCGAGTATTTACTGCGTGGGTAACACATATAACTGTGAGATAAGGGATAGGTTACTGGTCCCTTCTTATTGAATGACCTCTAGCATTGGCAGATCACTATGAATGAATCCACAACTCAAAATCTAGAAGTCGCTAAAAAAGTTTTCAAAAAGTTGTATGGCCTCACCGCACTCCTCCTCTCTCCTCTTCCTCAGGAGCAGTACGAGCCTCCAGCCTCTTCCCCATCCTCAGCGTGGGGTTGTTGTTTCTCGGAGGTGTGTGTGTCGCTGCCAGTGAGTTCTACAAGTCACGCTACAATGTTATTCTCAGCGCGGGTATACTCTTTGTCTCTGCAGGTCAGAAATAGCACATATACTCATTTCCTGTTAACAAAGTCATTGCATCACTTGTTTTATTATATATATATATAATATATTAGGAGCCATAGTTAATGATTGATGAGGTAGGGTGATGTTAGTAGGACATAGGTCCACTTCAAAACAAATGTTATCATTTATTCCTTTCACCCTGGTTGATCTATTATGTTCATTGTTGTTACTGTGACAACAAAGGTCCACTCTGATCTGTATGGATTGTATCTGTAGGTATAGTGGTATCTATAATTGTTAGGTAGGAAGACTGTAAAATTGCATTAGATTCAAATAGTGGCACTAAAACTTGACTATTCACCTTTTCAGCTTCTTTGAATCACTTTAAGTTGGACTAACCTGCATATATACAATTAGCATTTGATTGATTGACCGTGTGCTTCCCTCTAAACTCCCCCAGGTCTCAGTAACATCATCGGCATCATTGTGTACATATCAGCCAACTCTGGAGACCCCACCCAGAGCGACAACAAGAAGAGCTACTCCTACGGCTGGTCTTTTTACTTTGGGGCTCTGTCCTTCGTGCTGGCTGAGATGGTGGGTGTCCTGGCTGTGCACGTGTTCATAGAGAAACACCGGCAGCTGCGCACTAAAGGCCGGCCCTCCCTCATAAAACCGCCCATCTCTCGCAGTTCTTCTTACTACCGCAACCGTTACTACCATAACCGCTCCCGTCGATACAGCTACAGGAGCAACCACAGCGGAGGGGACTCGACCTCACACTCTTTTCGAGCGTCCTTGGTGCAAGACCGAGAGCCGTCCCTCTCCACTGAGGCCAAAGTCACCGGCATGGTGGGTTTGCCAACTCCAGTGACAGTTGGCTCGGAGTTTATGCTCTATACCTTGACCTCGCCGCTCAAAGACGGTAAAATTGACATTGCCGTGGATGACTTAACAACTGCAGCTACTCACAACAACACAGAAATGCTGCCTGGAAACTCTGCTGCCAACAGAAGGACCACGCCTGTGTGAGAGCTGAGCTATTGATGGAGGGAGGTGTAGAGTGATAAAAGACAAGAGAAACATAAAATAAAACGACTCCCTCTGACTTTTATGGTGAAGAAACAGGAAAGACTCAGCATTCAAGGGCTGCATCCTTCAGAGGCTGCATTTGAAAACTGATTCCTGTCCCAAGCGTCATTGTGTAACAGCAAGGAAAAACAACAACCCTAAAGCCACCAAAAAATGGGTATTGTCAAGTTTGCCAGCTAGACAAGGATGTGGCCTCTGACATGTGACACAACTGACAGATTGACTGACCCCTTGATTTTAAAAAAAAATCTTTTTGTCAATGAAAAAAAGGTTGAAAACTGCAACACATCATTCCAGCTGTAGAATGATGCAAACAGTCCCTGAGACTGAACAAAAAGAGTAAACAAGAACACAATGTTGAGATCTTCTACTTGTCTGTTCTTTGTGTGTCATTTTTTTTTGCTATGCTATTACTTTAGCTATCTGTAGCATGTGTGAATCAGTGTGTATAGTAATAGGAATGTGTGTATAAAACACACAGCCATGCAGAGAGAGAGACAGAAAGCACACACACTCACATACATGTGGGGTTGACATAACTGTGTCCTGTTCCTGTCCTCCTTTTTGTGGACCTGAGCGCAAAAAAAATCGAAACCCCATTAAAAGCATTAAATCTCTTATCTGTCTCTCACTGTGTGCCAGAGTGTGTACCGAAAGGATTCTGCCCTTATGGTTGTACCACCACCGAGTCTCTGTTTACATCAAATAAAGCTTAAAAATACACCGAATCTCTCTCTCTCAAATGTGCTTCAGACCGACACAGGAGGGGGTTCAAGTTGTTGCTTCTTTTGTGTCATACAGGAAATGTCATCTTTGATTCATTGAATATTTTGTCCTTGCATAAGTGAGCACAGAAGCAAATGTCCAAGCCAAGTACAAATACATCAGTAAAGGCACAAACAATTTATCAAAGATAATGGACTCGCCTCTGCTGTGAAAACACCAAAGGCCGTCATGTGTGTGAACATGCATGAGTAAGCTGTGTTAGAGGCGATGTCAGCAGAGCAGCAGGCGGACTGGGAAACTTGGTGTGTTGCCATGGCAGCAGCATCATTCAGGCGAACATTCGGTTAGATTCAGATCAGATGAGGCCACTGAGGGACACTCCACTCACTGTCATGTTGATGAAACCATACTGAGGCAACTTTTGCTTTGTGCCACGGTGCATTATCATTCTGCAAGACGCCGGTAAACCTGTACAAACCACTTCAGTTTTAAATACATCTTATAAATGGCTCCACATGTATCCCCAGGTCCCATGGAGGATCACTTACTGATCTCTGTATTTTGGGATTTCAACTCCTACTTTGTCTGTGCCTGGTGTTTCAGAGGTGTACATAATGAAATCTTGGCAGCGGTGGGATTCGAACCCACGCTTCCGAAGAGACTGGAGCCTTAATCCAGCGCGTTAGACCACTCCGCCACACTACCTTAAAACCTTGAAAAAATAATGACCAAAAAAAAAAAAAAAAAAAAAAATCCAGAGAAATTGTAAAATGCCTATTTGATGCAACTTTAGTAGGAAAAGACTAAAGAACTTTTAACTGGATATGCAAAAGGATCCGCAAAGAGAAACCTACTGCTTTTGTCCACAGGGGTTGCCAAAATCAACACAAAATGAAAGTTCTTTGTAGGGGCTTTAAGATTTTGACCTAATTGCAATTTTCTTTTCAGATAATACCAGAGACGTTCTATATTGTATAGACCTGCCTATAAGGACTTTGATTATACACAATCACATCTATTTCAGTTGGCCCATCAACTGTGCAAACAACTATGTATTTGAAGTACTCACTTCTTATCTCAATTTGATTGACTTTCTGTAGTGTCCATTGCTCACTCGTGTTTTGATTATACTGTACGTACAGTTGGTATAATTTCACATCATAAAACCTTGGCAGCGGTGGGATTCGAACCCACGCCCCCGAAGAGACTGGAGCCTTAATCCAGCGCCTTAGACCGCTCGGCCACGCTACCTTGAGAGTTGAAAAAAAAATGAAGTTCAAAAAAAAACCAAAAAAAAACAGTTCACTGATGTTCTTTTTTTCATTAATAAATCAAAACATATAAGGCATCTTTCTTTGTAACAATGGACACTGTCTTTTTGACCAAGAGAAATTGTAAAATGCATAATAAATACAAGTTTAGTATGAAAAGACTTAATACATGATCACATTGCCCATAAACTGTGCGATTTGAAGTATTCAGTTTTTGTCTCTTTTTGATTGACTTTCTGTAGTGTTCATTGCTTATTTACTGAGTAGAACACGTTCTGATTGTACTGCACTCATGGTATTGGTATCATTCCGTGCATATACACTACATCTTTGAACCCTGGCAGCGGTAGGATTCGAACCCACGCCTCCGAAAAGACTTAAGCCTTAATCCAGCGGCTTAGACCGCTCAGCCACGTTACCTTCGAGAGACGCCTGGAGTCTAAATGGACGATGCCATATACAGTGTTTCAAAAGAAGTATAAAAATACACTACTCACAAAAGGTTAGGGATATTGGGCTTTCGGGTGAATTTTCAGAGTGCACCTAGAACACACTGTAACCTTTACAGGTGAACTTGAGTTGAAATTACACTAAATGCCTTATACTTTCATGATATAATATCACTGTAGCATGATCCTTTTACAATTTTCACAAATTTTTCCCAGAAGTCAAATATCCCTCACTTTTTGTGAGTAGTGTACATAAGCACATAATGCTCAATATGTATTGTCCACAATATTTCTATTTATTCAGCCGAGACTGTTCTGAACATGGTCGTTATTTATTAGACTGTCGGTGTTATTTCAGAACTATGCATGATAAAACCCTGGCAGCGGTGGGATTCGTACCCATACGCCCGAAGAGACTGGAGCCTTAATCCCAGCTGCTGAAGGATGGTCCGGGGAAATGTTGGCAATGTTGGAGCATTGTTGGACGGGGCAGCCAATCAACTTCGCAGATTCTTCCCCCAGCTCAAACATTTCCAACATTTGAGTCTGGCGTGTGGGGCTGAGTCTGTCTGTTCACGCCGGCGTGGTCAGATCTGGCCCTGGTTTCGTAACCGCGAGCCAGCGGCTACGCCCAGCTGTCCCCCCGCCCCTCTGCTTCCTGGTCTGTATAGCCTGTGTGTGTGTATGGGCCGTGTGGCTGAGCCTCTCTCCCCGTTCACGCCGGCGTGGTCAGATCTGGCCCTGGTTTCGTAACCGCGAGCCAGCGGCTAGGGCCAGCTGTCCCCCCGCACCTCTGCTTCCTGGTCTGTATAGCCTGTGTGTGTGTATGGGCCGTGTGGCTGAGCCTCTCTCCCCGTTCACGCCGGCGTGTTCAGATCTGGCCCTGGTTTCGTAACCGCGAGCCAGCGGCTAGGGCCAGCTGTCCCCCGCCCCTCTGCTTCCTGGTCTGCCTCGCCTGTGTGTGTGTGTATGGGCCGTGTGGCTGAGCCTCTCTCTCCGTTCACGCCAGCGTGTTCAGATCTGGCCCTGGCTTCGTAACCGCGAGCCAGCGGCTACGGCCCCGCCCCTCTGCTTCCTGGTCTGCCTCGCCTGTGTATGTGTATGGCCGAGTGAGTGAGTGAGTGGCTGGCTCCGTTCAGTGGCCGGCGTGGTCAGATCCGCCCGTACAGTCTAACCGCGAGCTATCCCCCCGCCCCTCTGCTTCCTGGTCTGCCTCGCCTGTGTATGTGTATGGCTGAGTGGCTAGCTCCGTTCAGTGGCCGGCGTGGTCAGATCCGCCCGTACAGTCTAACCGCGAGCTATCCCCCCGCCCCTCTGCTTCCTGGTCTGCCTCGCCTGTGTATGTGTATGGCCGAGTGAGTGAGTGAGTGAGTGAGTGTGTGAGTGGCTGGCTCCGTTCAGTGGCCGGCGTGCTCAGATCCACCCGTACAGTCTAACCGCGAGCTATCCCCCCGCCCCTCTGCTTCCTGGTCTGCCTCGCCTGTGTATGTGTATGGCCGAGTGAGTGAGTGGCTGGCTCCGTTCGGTGGCCGGCGTGGTCAGATCCGCCCGTACAGTCTAACCGCGAGCTATCCCCCCGCCCCTCTGCTTCCTGGTCTGCCTCGCCTGTGTATGTGTATGGCCGAGTGAGTGAGTGGCTGGCTCCGTTCAGTGGCCGGCGTGGTCAGATCCGCCCGTACAGTCTAACCGCGAGCTATCCCCCCGCCCCTCTGCTTCCTGGTCTGCCTCGCCTGTGTATGTGTATGGCCGAGTGAGTGCGCGTGTGAGTGGCTGGCTCCGTTCAGTGGCCGGCGTGGTCAGATCCGCCCGTACAGTCTAACCGCGAGCTATCCCCCCGCCCCTCTGCTTCCTGGTCTGCCTCGCCTGTGTATGTGTATGGCCGAGTGAGTGCGCGTGTGAGTGGCTGGCTCCGTTCAGTGGCCGGCGTGGTCAGATCCGCCCGTACAGTCTAACCGCGAGCTATCCCCTCGCCCCTCTGCTTCCTGGTCTGCCTCGCCTGTGTATGTGTATGGCCGAGTGAGTGAGTGGCTGGCTCCGTTCAGTGGCCGGCGTGGTCAGATCCGCCCGTACAGTCTAACCGCGAGCTATCCCCCCGCCCCTCTGCTTGCTGGTCTGCCTCGCCTGTGTATGTGTATGGCCGAGTGAGTGAGTGAGTGAGTGGCTGGCTCCGTTCAGTGGCCGGCGTGGTCAGATCCGCCCGTACAGTCTAACCGCGAGCTATCCCCCCGCCCCTCTGCTTCCTGGTCTGCCTCGCCTGTGTATGTGTATGGCTGAGTGGCTAGCTCCGTTCAGTGGCCGGCGTGGTCAGATCCGCCCGTACGGTCTAACCGCGAGCTATCCCCTCGCCCCTCTGCTTCCTGGTCTGCCTCGCCTGTGTATGTGTATGGCTGAGTGGCTAGCTCCGTTCAGTGGCCGGCGTGGTCAGATCCGCCCGTACGGTCTAACCGCGAGCTATCCCCTCGCCCCTCTGCTTCCTGGTCTGCCTCGCCTGTGTATGTGTATGGCTGAGTGGCTAGCTCCGTTCAGTGGCCGGCGTGGTCAGATCCGCCCGTACAGTCTAACCGCGAGCTATCCCCTCGCCCCTCTGCTTCCTGGTCTGCCTCGCCTGTGTATGTGGATGACAGAGTGAGTGAGTGGCTGGCTCCGTTCAGTGGCCGGCGTGGTCAGATCCGCCCGTACAGTCTAACCGCGAGCTATCCCCTCGCCCCTCTGCTTCCTGGTCTGCCTCGCCTGTGTATGTGTATGACCGAGTGAGTGAGTGTGTGAGTGGCTGGCTCCGTTCAGTGGCCGGCGTGGTCAGATCCGCCTGTACAGTCTAACCGCGAGCTATCCCCCCGCCCCTCTGCTTCCTGGTCTGCCTCGCCTGTGTATGTGTATGGCCGAGTGAGTGAGTGAGTGAGTGAGTGGCTGGCTCCGTTCGGTGGCCGGCGTGGTCAGATCCGCCCGTACAGTCTAACCGCGAGCTATCCCCCCGCCCCTCTGCTTCCTGGTCTGCCTCGCCTGTGTATGTGTATGGCCGAGTGAGTGAGTGAGTGGCTGGCTCCGTTCAGTGGCCGGCGTGGTCAGATCCGCCCGTACAGTCTAACCGCGAGCTATCCCCCCGCCCCTCTGCTTCCTGGTCTGCCTCGCCTGTGTATGTGTATGGCTGAGTGGCTAGCTCCGTTCAGTGGCCGGCGTGGTCAGATCCGCCCGTACAGTCTAACCGCGAGCTATCCCCCCGCCCCTCTGCTTCCTGGTCTGCCTCGCCTGTGTATGTGTATGGCCGAGTGAGTGAGTGAGTGAGTGAGTGAGTGAGTGAGTGTGTGAGTGGCTGGCTCCGTTCAGTGGCCGGCGTGCTCAGATCCACCCGTACAGTCTAACCGCGAGCTATCCCCCCGCCCCTCTGCTTCCTGGTCTGCCTCGCCTGTGTATGTGTATGGCCGAGTGTGTGAGTGGCTGGCTCCGTTCAGTGGCCGGCGTGGTCAGATCCGCCCGTACAGTCTAACCGCGAGCTATCCCCCCGCCCCTCTGCTTCCTGGTCTGCCTCGCCTGTGTATGTGTATGGCTGAGTGGCTAGCTCCGTTCAGTGGCCGGCGTGGTCAGATCCGCCCGTACAGTCTAACCGCGAGCTATCCCCCCGCCCCTCTGCTTCCTGGTCTGCCTCGCCTGTGTATGTGTATGGCCGAGTGTGTGAGTGGCTGGCTCCGTTCAGTGGCCGGCGTGGTCAGATCCACCCGTACAGTCTAACCGCGAGCTATCCCCCCGCCCCTCTGCTTCCTGGTCTGCCTCGCCTGTGTATGTGTATGGCCGAGTGTGTGAGTGGCTGGCTCCGTTCAGTGGCCGGCGTGGTCAGATCCGCCCGTACAGTCTAACCGCGAGCTATCCCCCCGCCCCTCTGCTTCCTGGTCTGCCTCGCCTGTGTATGTGTATGGCCGAGTGAGTGAGTGTGTGAGTGGCTGGCTCCGTTCAGTGGCCGGCGTGGTCAGATCCGCCCGTACAGTCTAACCGCGAGCTATCCCCCCGCCCCTCTGCTTCCTGGTCTGCCTCGCCTGTGTATGTGTATGACCGAGTGAGTGAGTGGCTGGCTCCGTTCAGTGGCCGGCGTGGTCAGATCCGCCCGTACAGTCTAACCGCGAGCTATCCCCTCGCCCCTCTGCTTCCTGGTCTGCCTCGCCTGTGTATGTGTATGACCGAGTGAGTGAGTGTGTGAGTGGCTGGCTCCGTTCAGTGGCCGGCGTGCTCAGATCCACCCGTACAGTCTAACCGCGAGCTATCCCCCCGCCCCTCTGCTTCCTGGTCTGCCTCGCCTGTGTATGTGTATGGCCGAGTGAGTGAGTGAGTGAGTGGCTGGCTCCGTTCGGTGGCCGGCGTGGTCAGATCCGCCCGTACAGTCTAACCGCGAGCTATCCCCCCGCCCCTCTGCTTCCTGGTCTGCCTCGCCTGTGTATGTGTATGGCTGAGTGGCTAGCTCCGTTCAGTGGCCGGCGTGGTCAGATCCGCCCGTACAGTCTAACCGCGAGCTATCCCCCCGCCCCTCTGCTTCCTGGTCTGCCTCGCCTGTGTATGTGTATGGCCGAGTGAGTGAGTGAGTGAGTGAGTGAGTGTGTGAGTGGCTGGCTCCGTTCAGTGGCCGGCGTGGTCAGATCCGCCCGTACAGTCTAACCGCGAGCTATCCCCTCGCCCCTCTGCTTCCTGGTCTGCCTCGCCTGTGTATGTGTATGGCCGAGTGAGTGAGTGAGTGTGTGAGTGGCTGGCTCCGTTCAGTGGCCGGCGTGGTCAGATCCGCCCGTACAGTCTAACCGCGAGCTATCCCCTCGCCCCTCTGCTTCCTGGTCTGCCTCGCCTGTGTATGTGTATGGCGGAGTGAGTGAGTGGCTGGCTCCGTTCAGTGGCCGGCGTGGTCAGATCCACCCGTACAGTCTAACCGCGAGCTATCCCCCCGCCCCTCTGCTTCCTGGTCTGCCTCGCCTGTGTATGTGTATGGCCGAGTGAGTGAGTGGCTGGCTCCGTTCAGTGGCCGGCGTGGTCAGATCCGCCCGTACAGTCTAACCGCGAGCTATCCCCTCGCCCCTCTGCTTCCTGGTCTGCCTCGCCTGTGTATGTGTATGGCCGAGTGAGTGAGTGGCTGGCTCCGTTCAGTGGCCGGCGTGGTCAGATCCGCCCGTACAGTCTAACCGCGAACTATCCCCCCGCCCCTCTGCTTGCTGGTCTGCCTCGCCTGTGTATGTGTATGGCCGAGTGAGTGAGTGAGTGAGTGGCTGGCTCCGTTCAGTGGCCGGCGTGGTCAGATCCGCCCGTACAGTCTAACCGCGAGCTATCCCCCCGCCCCTCTGCTTCCTGGTCTGCCTCGCCTGTGTATGTGTATGGCCGAGTGAGTGAGTGGCTGGCTCCGTTCAGTGGCCGGCGTGGTCAGATCCGCCCGTACAGTCTAACCGCGAGCTATCCCCTCGCCCCTCTGCTTGCTGGTCTGCCTCGCCTGTGTATGTGCATGGCCGAGTGAGTGAGTGTGTGAGTGGCTGGCTCCGTTCAGTGGCCGGCGTGGTCAGATCCGCCCGTACAGTCTAACCGCGAGCTATCCCCCCGCCCCTCTGCTTCCTGGTCTGCCTCGCCTGTGTATGTGTATGGCCGAGTGAGTGAGTGTGTGAGTGGCTGGCTCCGTTCAGTGGCCGGCGTGGTCAGATCCGCCCGTACAGTCTAACCGCGAGCTATCCCCTCGCCCCTCTGCTTCCTGGTCTGCCTCGCCTGTGTATGTGTATGGCCGAGTGAGTGAGTGGCTGGCTCCGTTCAGTGGCCCGCGTGGTCAGATCCGCCCGTACAGTCTAACCGCGAGCTATCCCCTCGCCCCTCTGCTTGCTGGTCTGCCTCGCCTGTGTATGTGCATGGCCGAGTGAGTGAGTGTGTGAGTGGCTGGCTCCGTTCAGTGGCCGGCGTGGTCAGATCCGCCCGTACAGTCTAACCGCGAGCTATCCCCCGCCCCTCTGCTTCCTGGTCTGCCTCGCCTGTGTATGTGTATGGCCGAGTGAGTGAGTGACTGGCTCCGTTCAGTGGCCGGCGTGGTCAGATCCGCCCGTACAGTCTAACCGCGAGCTATCCCCCCGCCCCTCTGCTTGCTGGTCTGCCTCGCCTGTGTATGTGTATGGCCGAGTGAGTGAGTGAGTGAGTGGCTGGCTCCGTTCAGTGGCCGGCGTGGTCAGATCCGCCCGTACAGTCTAACCGCGAGCTATCCCCTCGCCCCTCTGCTTCCTGGTCTGCCTCGCCTGTGTATGTGTATGGCTGAGTGGCTAGCTCCGTTCAGTGGCCGGCGTGGTCAGATCCGCCCGTACAGTCTAACCGCGAGCTATCCCCTCGCCCCTCTGCTTCCTGGTCTGCCTCGCCTGTGTATGTGTATGACCGAGTGAGTGAGTGGCTGGCTCCGTTCAGTGGCCGGCGTGGTCAGATCCGCCCGTACAGTCTAACCGCGAGCTATCCCCTCGCCCCTCTGCTTCCTGGTCCTCCTCGCCTGTGTATGTGTATGGCCGAGTGAGTGAGTGTGTGAGTGGCTGGCTCCGTTCAGTGGCCGGCGTGGTCAGATCCGCCCGTACAGTCTAACCGCGAGCTATCCCCCCGCCCCTCTGCTTCCTGGTCTGCCTCGCCTGTGTATGTGTATGGCCGAGTGAGTGAGTGGCTGGCTCCGTTCAGTGGCCGGCGTGGTCAGATCCGCCCGTACAGTCTAACCGCGAGCTATCCCCCCGCCCCTCTGCTTCCTGCTCTGCCTCGCCTGTGTATGTGTATGGCCGAGTGAGTGAGTGGCTGGCTCCGTTCAGTGGCCGGCGTGGTCAGATCCGCCCGTACAGTCTAACCGCGAGCTATCCCCTCGCCCCTCTGCTTCCTGGTCTGCCTCGCCTGTGTATGTGTATGGCCGAGTGAGTGAGTGAGTGAGTGTGTGAGTGGCTGGCTCCGTTCAGTGGCCGGCGTGGTCAGATCCGCCCGTACAGTCTAACCGCGAGCTATCCCCCCGCCCCTCTGCTTCCTGGTCTGCCTCGCCTGTGTATGTGTATGGCCGAGTGAGTGAGTGTGTGAGTGGCTGGCTCCGTTCAGTGGCCGGCGTGGTCAGATCCACCCGTACAGTCTAACCGCGAGCTATCCCCCCGCCCCTCTGCTTCCTGGTCTGCCTCGCCTGTGTATGTGTATGGCCGAGTGAGTGAGTGGCTGGCTCCGTTCAGTGGCCGGCGTGGTCAGATCCGCCCGTACAGTCTAACCGCGAGCTATCCCCCCGCCCCTCTGCTTCCTGGTCTGCCTCGCCTGTGTATGTGTATGGCCGAGTGAGTGAGTGGCTGGCTCCGTTCAGTGGCCGGCGTGGTCAGATCCGCCCGTACAGTCTAACCGCGAACGATCCCCCCGCCCCTCTGCTTGCTGGTCTGCCTCGCCTGTGTATGTGTATGGCCGAGTGAGTGAGTGGCTGGCTCCGTTCAGTGGCCGGCGTGGTCAGATCCGCCCGTACAGTCTAACCGCGAGCTATCCCCCCGCCCCTCTGCTTCCTGGTCTGCCTCGCCTGTGTATGTGTATGGCCGAGTGAGCGAGTGGCTGGCTCCGTTCAGTGGCCGGCGTGGTCAGATCCGCCCGTACAGTCTAACCGCGAGCTATCCCCTCGCCCCTCTGCTTGCTGGTCTGCCTCGCCTGTGTATGTGTATGGCCGAGTGAGTGAGTGGCTGGCTCCGTTCAGTGGCCCGCGTGGTCAGATCCGCCCGTACAGTCTAACCGCGAGCTATCCCCTCGCCCCTCTGCTTGCTGGTCTGCCTCGCCTGTGTATGTGCATGGCCGAGTGAGTGAGTGTGTGAGTGGCTGGCTCCGTTCAGTGGCCGGCGTGGTCAGATCCGCCCGTACAGTCTAACCGCGAGCTATCCCCCCGCCCCTCTGCTTCCTGGTCTGCCTCGCCTGTGTATGTGTATGGCCGAGTGAGTGAGTGACTGGCTCCGTTCAGTGGCCGGCGTGGTCAGATCCGCCCGTACAGTCTAACCGCGAGCTATCCCCCCGCCCCTCTGCTTGCTGGTCTGCCTCGCCTGTGTATGTGTATGGCCGAGTGAGTGAGTGAGTGAGTGAGTGGCTGGCTCCGTTCAGTGGCCGGCGTGGTCAGATCCGCCCGTACAGTCTAACCGCGAGCTATCCCCTCGCCCCTCTGCTTCCTGGTCTGCCTCGCCTGTGTATGTGTATGGCTGAGTGGCTAGCTCCGTTCAGTGGCCGGCGTGGTCAGATCCGCCCGTACAGTCTAACCGCGAGCTATCCCCTCGCCCCTCTGCTTCCTGGTCTGCCTCGCCTGTGTATGTGTATGACCGAGTGAGTGAGTGGCTGGCTCCGTTCAGTGGCCGGCGTGGTGTCAGGCGTGTTCTTTGATTTGAGTGAGGACAAACAACGACGTTCCGGTTAACTATTTATTCAAATTGGATCATTAAAAATCTTGTACAAGGACCTTCTCTGTTCAGGAAATCACAGTCTGCAAGCAGTTAGCTGTAACCACCGTTCCAGAAAAGGATGATCATCTCTATTTCCAAAGCATAATATATTTTCACAATCTGTTTGTAATTAGCAATCATTGGTTAAAACAGGTGGGGAGGAGCTGTGGTTTAGACTTAGCTCTCCCTTCGTTGGTGCACAGGCTGGTCCCAGCCTCTTGGCACTTGATGTATCCAACCACGAAGGACAGCACCCTGAAAAGAAACTTCCCTAATCTGCATAATTCATGATTTATTTGGAATGCTTCTTCTGTCTCTAATCTCTGCCTCCTTTGATGATCTACGTTGACCTTGAGAAGCTTCTGCTTCTGTTACTTTCTCAGGTTCCTCCCACAGGAGGTTCTCCTATCCTCCCTTCACCCAGCTCAATTAAACAACAAATGCACTCAAGGCCATAGTGTAGATGATTTGAGGCCCTCTGTTGACCTGGCCTGACCCTCACATGTATTAATCCTTCGTACCACGGGACTAATGCTTGATTCCCTCTAATTATTACCAGGTCACTGTAACACAGAATCATCACTTCAACGTCATTATTATTTATTCACACAGTCATACACATGGTAAATTGATTATGAAAGAGGCAGAGTTGTCAAAGGTATTTATTGGAGAAAGAGAGACAGAGGATTGATGTGTTTTCTCTTGTCATGAAAGTGAGTGCATAGAGGTAACTTTGTTGCAGATTCTGTTGAGGAAATAAATCACAAATACTCAAGAATGCACATACGACACTAATAATCATCAGTAGTGTGTAAATGGCGAATCATTTAGAGCTTATCATCAAAATATCAATTGGATTATATGTGTTTAAAGTCAATTACTAATCAGATTATAATGTGTGCATCTTAACTAATAACAAATAAAATGGAGTATATATGTGTAACATTATCTTCTAAAGAACTTAATCAGTAACCAGAGTGAGGTTATATTTCTTATAATTCAGTGATAGTGTATAAGATGAAAATTAACCCTAACAATTCCCTCCTTTCACACCTTTCAGGTGTGAACACCTTATTTCACAATGACCATCTCCAAGTCGTCATCAACTCCTGCAAGCAGAGGCAATTGATAGGGGGGAGGTTGGTTTTCTTTGGACAGGGCTGTGGTGATCAAACGGTTAACCAGAGTTCTCAAACAGGGAATGAAACAGCAGCCACAACAAGTGAGAATTCCCGCAAACACCCCAATAGACACCATAACAGATATGAGCAGTCCCTTCCATTTCCCAAACATGTTAGACATCCAATCATGAAAAGGGCTGTCTACACCAGAGTCCTCAGCCATTTGGTCTGACAATGCGCGCAAACCATTTAGAGCTTTGGTGACAGAGCCGTCTGGTGCAGTGTTGTTAGGGATGAAGGTGCAGCAGGAACCATCAATCATTGAGCAAACTCCACCCTTTTCAGCCAAAAGCATGTCTAGGGCCAATCTGTTCTGAACAGTCATAAGGGAGGTAGCAGCTAACTGTTCAGAGAGACCTGCCACAGCATCACGGGTGAGATTAGCCAGCCTCTGGACATTGTAGTGGACATAATTGAGTCTGTCAACATTTTTGTTAGTGGTCACCCAAGGGAGGATAGATTCAAAACCATTACCAATAGGACTTGCAAGTTTGTATTCATCAGGCACACCCCTTGGAACCCCAATAGCGTCAAAGTAAGTGGGAGTGTTTTTGGTCAAGTCAAAGTCATCAGAGGTAACTGTACGCTTGTGACGTCGAGCAAGTGAGGATGCCTGTTTCTGGCCAAGCAGAGTGATAGGAAAGGCCAATCTGACCAGTGTGCAGGTTCCAGACCAGGTCTTGGGGAGAACATTGTACAGAGTTTTCCCACCGCAAAACCAAAACAAATCAGCACGAGCAATTTTCAAAGTCCCCATGTCAGCTCTGGAGGTCACATTTAGAGTGATGTTACACCAGTCAGGGAGTACATTACCAAGCTGTGTCACATTGTTTCTTGTCAAACAGGTGTACAGTCCCTCCTTAGGGGTGAAGACTGGGGGAATGACGTCATTAGCTGCTACAGGAAACAGTTTGCTTAGGGCTGAGCAATGTGTCGGTGTGGGTGTCATATGTAGCTGCAGCATGCACTCAAACCTTGTGGATCATGGTATGGTAACAGTGGGGCAGGAACAGTGTACAGAGTCGGCCTGGGTGTAGTGCAAACAATACAATTGGTGAAATTGTGAGTGTTAGCAGTGAAATACATCCAATCCAACCAAATGTTTCTCTCTGTGAAACCAGTTTCAAATGCAATTACACCTTCAGGGGTTGAAAAGTTCAGGTATTTAACACGGTCGTCATGGGCTAGGTCAGTAGAAGCGGGGCTGTCAGAGTCAGTCTTAGGTTTAACTGTGATAGTAAACTGACCTAAGGGGTCACGACCTGAAACATGAGCACCCAGTACATACATGCCGCTATCAGTCAGTGCTGGTCTCTTTAAAGTCAGTATGAGTGGATTACAAGAGTAATCTTTACACTGTCTGGGCACCTTCTCCTGAAGTAAGGTCAGTCGTTGTTTTAAGGGGTTAGGTCCCTTGGAGGCCTTGGGTGGTCGGTAACCCCAATCAGTGTAACCCGAGTTAGCAATGACATATGACCAGTAGTTGCACCATTTCTTTTTTAAGGTAGTGTCACACGCATATTTCTCTGCCCCAACATATTTACTGTGGTGGGGACTGCACCTGGCAACAGAACAGAAATCAAAAGTAGCCACCCCATCTTCTCCTTCCACAAATTCCAAATTTAGGGGACCTATACGTGTGTCCAGAGCTCTTTTGGACCGAGTTTCTGGGGTGTCAGCGTAAGAGTGGTTGACAGGCTGTGGGAGTTTGGTTATTTTCACCTCACACCAGAAAATGGCAGGAATGATGACCAGTGTTATCAGACTGAAAACCAACATAGTTCCCCTCAACCCGCAAAGACCAGGCAGACGGAAAGGGTGCCATGGCCTGAGCTTCTCCATTGTTGTTTTTTTTTTTTTTTTATATTTTATGCACTTTAATTAGGATGTGTAGTGCAAACAGCACCAATAACGCAGTAAAGGATAAACCAATAAGTACAGTTATCACTTTTGTGTAGAAATGATAATTATCAATACAGGTGTTTGAGTGTCTCTCTGTTAGTGATATATTGACTGATATATTGTCTGTATTTAAAGGAACCAATTCAATATTTGGTGGGGCAGACATAAGCTTTTACAGCCAGTGATAACAGGCGTGTTAGCCGACAATTGATATCTACTCTTTGGTGCCTGTATCTTGTGTTTCCAAATCAGCTCTAATCTCGCGCAGAGAGCGAGATGGTGGTGAGGATGGTACACAATGTGTCAGGTGGTGCCAATTAGCTCCTGCCTTTCCTTTTACACGGACAGCATGTGAGGTACACTCAATTACCTCATATGGTCCTGTCCACCTGGGCTCAGACCACTTTCTCTTGTGGACTTTCACCTGTACCCAATCCCCAGTTTTCAAAACAGGAGACTTTTCTGGAGTAGTCACGGGCTCCTCCTCCACGTTCTGCACCTGTTTGCATAGAGTTTGAATCAGTGCAGTTAGGGCAGTCATATAGTCATCACAGTCAACTTGCCACAGGTCCAGGGTTGGGAGATGTCCTCCCTCTCTTGGTGGACCTGGCATTGGTCGCCCAGTTAACAACTCATGAGGTGTCAGATGTGTTTTGCCATGAGGAGAATTTCTCATTGACATCAGAGCCAGGGGCAGAGCTTCAAGCCAGGTGAGTTTTGTTTCTGCACAGATTTTCGCCATTTTCCTCTTCAGAGTTTGGTTGGCTCTTTCAACTATTCCCTGTGAGGCTGGATGATAAACTGATCCAAATCTGTGAGTGATTCCCAGAGCTTTTTCCACTTCATTCAAGTGTTTGTTGTTAAAGTGGGATCCGTTGTCCGACTTTATGGTGCGTGGAACTCCATACCTGGGGATCAGTTCATTCTTCAGCCACTTGATCACTGACTTCGCATCTTCTTTTCTGCAGGGGATAGCTTCTACCCACTTAGTGAATCTATCCACCATGACCAACAGGTATCTGTATCCTTGCACTCGGTTTTCTGCTCCCATGTCAGTGAAGTCAATGGTGATGTCTTTAAATGGAGCGTCTGGAACTGGAAACTTGCCCAATGGACACTTGTAGGTGGGTCTTGGGTTGTGTTCATTACAGATGGTGCATTCAGTGATGTAGTTGTCTACCAAGCTTGACATATGTGGATGCCACCACAAGGTGTCGACATTTTTCAGAGTGGTTTTCTTACTTTCATGAGCTGGTCCATGAGCCTGTTTCAGCAACAGCTGGCACAGTTTTGACGGAGCCACAATTCTTCCATCATGGGCTCTCCAAAGTCCCTCCTTTTGGGTGGCACCTTTCTTTATCCACTCATTCTTTTCATACGCTCCTGCTTGGTTTTGCATGTCTTTGATGTCTTCTTCAGTCAAATTCGGGAGTTGTGGGGCCACAACAGCCATCATTTGTCCTTGATATCCTCCTGCTCTTTTGGCTGCTGCATCAGCGGCTTCATTTCCTTTAGCCACATCAGAGGAGATTTTTTGGTGTCCTTTACATTTCATCACAGCAATTTCTCGTGGGAGGAGTACAGCTTTAATCAGCTCCTCAAGTTGTTCTTTGTGCTTCACAGGGGTGTTTGCTGTGGTCAGGAAACTTCTTCTCACCCACTGTGGTCCATCTACATGTACAGCTCCATGTGCATAGGCTGAGTCAGTGTAGATGTTGGCTCTTTGTCCTTCGCTGAGCTGCAGAGCTCTGATTAGTGCTATCACTTCAGCCAGTTGTGCTGATGCTGGTTGTGGTATGATCCCTTGCTCCAATACTTCATGTTTGTTTGCTGATTGCTTCACCACGGCGTATGATGCAACATTTCCATGCTCACCCTTGTAGCAGCAACCATCAGTGTAGAGGATGAGATCTGGTGCTTGCAGTGGTTTTGCTTGTAGGTCTGGTCTGAGTTTGATGTCTTTTGCTGCTATTTCTGCACAGTTATGTGGAAGATGTTCTTCTGTGGTCATGTTGGCGGCCATATTTATTCCATCTGTGTAGTAGGTGATGTGTGGCTGTTTCAGCGCAGCTGAGATTTTTATTTTTCTCGCTGGTGAGAAAGTGAATGCACTTGAGTTCAGAAAGGCCACTACACCATGGTTTGTGTTGATCTTCAATGGATGGCACATTACCATGTGTTCTGTTTTTGTCACAGCTTTTGCTAGAGCAGCGAGATGTCGTGCACAGCCTCCTTGTCCTGTTTCCATGTTGTCCAATTTTGAACTGTGATACATCAACACTTTTCTCTCTCCCTCCTTTTTCTGATAAAGGACGGCATTGACAATGCCTTCCTTTTCAGAAACATCCAAATGAAAAGGTGCAGTGTAGTCTGGGCTGGTGAGCGATGCAGCAGCTGCCAGAGCACATTTGACATTTGTGAAAGCTTCTTCAGCCGCTGTGGTCCAAGTGAGGGCGGCAGTGAGATTTCTGTTGCCAGCCGCTGATATCATCTCTCTCAGGGGCTGAGTGAGATTGACATAGTCGGGGACGTAGTTTCTGCTGTATCCGGTCAGGCCAAGAAAGGCCAGCATGTTTTGCACAGTGACAGGTTTGCCATGGTTCAGGATGGAGCTTCGCTGACTGGTTGTGAGTGAGTGTCCATCTCCGGAGATTTGTCTTCCCAGGAATGTCACAGTTTGTCTGCACACTTGAATCTTCTCCTTTTTGACTTTGTAACCCACAGATGCAAGTTTCTTCAACAGAGAATGTGTGGCCTGAAGGCAGGTGTCAACTGACGGTGCAGCCAGCAGTAAGTCATCAACATACTGGATGAGGAGAACGTCGTCTGGAAGCGCCAAATCCTGTAGATCAGCACGAAGAGCGGCATTGAACAGTCCTGGGCTGTCTCTGAAACCTTGTGGCAGTCGTGTGTAGGTGTATTGTTTACCCCTGTACGTGAAGGCGAAGATCTGTTGTGAGCTGGGGGTCAACGGGAGACAGAAAAAGGCATTGGCCAGGTCAATCACTGTGAAGAACTTGTGAGATGGGGTCAGATTCTGGAGGGCGAGGTAGGGGTCAGGGACAGGCAATGCAGTTGATTTTGTGGCAGCGTTGACAGCTCTGAAGTCTTGTACCATTCTCCAGCCTTTCCCTTCAGCCTTTGGCACCGGGAGGATGGGCGTGTTCCACTGTGAGTGACAGGGGATCAGAACTCCAGCTTGAAGGAGACCCTCAATGGTGTCAGCAATCCCTGCCTCCTGTTCAGCTTTCAGACGATATTGAGGCCTCCAAACAGGATGTTGGTTTGGTAGGGGCTCGACATCAACAGGATGTGTGGAGATGAGACCAACGTCATATGGACCTGTAGTCCACAGAGAGGGAGGGATGTGAGCAATCAGTCTGGGTGTGTCAGGATGGTCTGCAGATTCTGATCCATATTGTCTTGTGATCTCCAGTGTCTCCGAGACGCCTGTGTCAGAACCTGAGAAGCAGATTTTCCACATGTTGGCATCCTCATTCCTGTAAAGATGGGGGAGGTGAGATGGTGTCCAGAGCAGCTGCAGGGCTCTCTTAACCATGGGGCCTAAGGACTTTGCTTCATGACCCTCTCCTACAGCCAGGGTGATGTGAGGAGCAGAGTGTGAGTGCAGTGCATACCAGGAGAGTTGGTCTGGCGTGAGCTGACAGTGTGCTGCTACTCCCTCCTTTCCGATGTAGATGTCTCCCACATCTAGGATTTCTTTTCCTCCCTCCTTATCTTCTGACCAGGCTTGAGAATACTCTTCATCAGGGGCAGTTATGAAGTTATATGTACAGTGCAAAGGGTCTGAGGGATCAGTGAGTGTGAAGTGAGTCTGAATCCATGGTTTCCATGCCATGTAGGCATATTGGACGTGTGGTGTTTTTTCTCCTGTGGAGATCAGGCGCGTCCAAAAGACTTGGGTGAGCTTTTCTGTTAGATCTTGAGCGGGGGCCAGGTAGAGGATTCTTTGGTGTGGGGAGGGAGGTGTTGATGGGGAGTGAATGACCAGACCCTGGTCACTGCACTGTATTGTGAGACCCAATTTGGCCAGGAGATCTCTTCCAAGTAGATTTACAGGACAGTCAGGGGCAAATAAGAACTGATGTTCCAGTGTTTGTGCTCCAAACTTCACTGCCAATGGTTTTGTGAAACGTTGAACTTGTGGATTTCCTGAGTAACCGACAATGGTGAGAGTTCGTGTAGACAGAGGCAGAGGGGTGTTGATACTTGACACTGCAGCCCCTGTGTCAGCCATCAATTCGTACTTCTCATCATTAATCATGCAAGTCACCATCGGCTCGGCTGTGGGTGGAATTAGCAGACTTGCACTGAACTCAGGAGCCCGTCAGTAGTTAGAGTTGTAGTCATCCCCATTCCAGGCTGACTGTGACATTTGCTGTGGATATGAGTTTAAGCCTCCTCTTCCTCCTCTTTGCATCATTCCTCCTCTATGTGTCATTCCTCCTCTGTGTGTCATTCCTCTTCTAGGATATGGGGGTGGTGGATAGTGTCCACCTTGTGGTGTGGAGGCGTTCTCTGGACAGTCTCTGATCCAGTGTGTGTGTGCACCGCAACCATAACAGGTACCACTAGAGTGTGTCTGTCCTCTTCCACGAAAGCTTCCTCTTCTTCCTCTTGGCGCCCATTGGTTCTGGGATCCATAGTTCAGCTGAGATCCATAGTCCTGTGGTTGAGTCTGATTTTGTGGCTGACTGAGTGATGACACAGCGGATTGAATAGATTGAACGGCGTCAGTGACAGTTTTACGGAGGTCATCCGCTTCTTCCACTGGAGTGTTTGCAACCATCTGTTTGGTCTTGGCTTTGTCTTTGAGAGTGTTCTTCTCTGCTACTTGCTGCTTGAGTAGTGTTTTGGTCAAACGGTCCACTTCTTCTTTGTCATCTTCTTTTTTGTGGCTGTGTCGTCTATACCAGTGGGTGATATGTTCTCTCCATTCACTATCCGTCTTGCTTGATAATCCCACCACGTCTTCCAGCTTTTCCTGCACCGGCCCTGGCAATCCTTTCTGACACTGATCTCTCCAGAGAGTTGTTATAGCTTTAGTTGAGTCATGTCTTGTCCCAGTGTTGTCTTCCCACACCTGTTCTGCTCTTTTTAGATACTCATGGATATCTTCTCCCTCTTTTATGCGAAGTGACTTCACAGAGTGCAGATCTTGTGGTGTTGGGTGCCGGTCTCTTAGCACTCTCCACAGAGCATTGCGATGTATGTTGAAAGGTTCATGGTTGGGGCTGTAGCGTGATACGCCTGCTAGCTCCAGAAGACGATCAGCTTCTCCATTTCCTTCAGTTCTGGCCAACAATGCTCTGAGATCTCCGAGGCACAGATCATCTCCTGCAGTGAGGCTTTCCAGCATCTTTATCCAATGGCTAGCTCCTCCTGTCAGAGGTGGCAGTTTCTCCACCAAGCCTTCCATGTCTCTGTGTTGAAAGGGGACATACACAGCCCTCCTGTTCCCAGCCAGTCTGAGAGGATAGTTCCCTGGTTTGGATGTCTTGATCTGGTGAGTGTCTTTTCTTGGTCTGAGGTCATATCTTGGTGGAGGTGACTGTGCAGAGGGGAACATGTGACCTGCGAAATGTCCTGTTATGGTTCCTTGAACTCCTCCAACCTCCACAGGGCTCCATTGGTCTGGGTCAGGATTCAGTTGCCATTCTCTACTCCTCTCCATGTCATTGATGAGTACAGTGTCTTCCTGGCAACTTCCATGCTCTGAGCCTCCATCATAGTCGTCCTCTTCAGTCTCTGTGTCTGTTGGATTTATCAGGGGAATTCCTTCAGAATCAACAGCTGCTGGAAGATGTGGGGTTGAGGTGATTCTTTTGTGGTTCCTCTTCTTCTTGATTTTTTCGCTGTAGGTCTGTATGTCTTGAGGCTGTGGTGGTGTGCTTCTAGACTTTTCTGATGGTTGTCCTATAGTCAGTTTCAGTTGAGTCAGTTGTTCATTTTGGACTTGCACCACATCTATAAGTTTTCCCACCAGTTCACTCGTTTCTTTCTGGAGTTGTGTTGAGGCGTCATGAACTGGATCCTCCACTTCCAATGCTCCTTCTTTCACAATGAGTGTTCCTCTTGTTATTGGCAGGATGGGTGCTTGAACAGCTGCAGGTTGGGATGTTCTGAAGGGGTTGTGGTCTGAATATGGGGGATCTGAGTGAGTCCCAGGTTGAAGTCCATCCCAGAGGTCAGGCACAGGGGCATATGGTGGGGGAGCTGTTGGGGCATGTGACGTGTCCAGTAGGGAGGGGTATAGGCCAGTCTGTGGTCTGTTTACTTTGGTGCTGATTGTTCTTGGAGTGACTTTGCATGTTGTAGTCTGCATGTTTTCTTCTTCTTTTTCTTTCTTTGTTTGTGTCTTGGCTTCTCCTGCTTCAGTCATGTACTTGCAAATTGTTGAGATTCTTGCTTCTTTGTCCTTCAATTTATCCACTGCCTTTTTTCCCCACAAGTGTTTTCCTCCTTTCTCCCAATTTGTCTTGGCTCTTCTGTAGGCTGTTGTTGCAGTGACGCCTATGAACCTGATGGTGGCAGAGTTGGGGAGAGCTGATGTTGGTTCAGCATCCAGAAGTCCTTCCGCAATCCATCTTTCCCATTCCTTTTCCACTTCTTTTCTTATTCCTGTTGTTCTTTTTCCCTCCTTTGTGGCAGTCTCCTCCAATTTCCTGATTATCCAGTCCTTCAGTTCTCCTTGGTTGCGGGGTTTCAGATCATCAGTTTCCTCCATGTTATTCCAAAGGCAGATGTCTGTAGTCAGTGAGGGAGGGGTGTGAGGATTTCCGGTTTCAGTGAGTCCAGTCCTTTCCTCTTCAGTGGGGGCGATGTTGTGTTGACACTGCTCAGGAGAATCTAGGGTGATGAACAGACTTGAAAGTCAATCCTTGTCTTTATCTTCCCGCAGTGGTGTTGGTATTGTAGTGTGATTGTCACTCAAAATCGGTTCACAGTCCAGAGCACTCTTCTCAAGGCAAAACCGTTTTGTAATAAAAAATTTTTTTTTTTTTTTTTTCCAATCAATTGTCTTATTGTGAGAATATGGTCACCCCAAATTAATAAAGGAAAAGAAAATTCTGTTATTATATAGCTATATATGTGATCTACTGTTATTATTATTTGATGTAGTTAATTTGGCTTGCTATTTTATTCTTAATTTGTTGTTATTTAGTTTGCTGTCATTAGTGTTGTCTCTAACTTTTTTTTCATCAACCTAGTTATTCTACTTATTATTTACTTTATCTTAGGTTATTTATTCATTTCATCAACTTAGTTATTCTACTTATTATTTACTTTATCTTAGGTTATTTATTCAACTTTAGATGAATGTTGCTTATGTTATTTTGTCTCAAATTGTTCAGTTATTAGGGCCCGAGCGACGACTGCAAGTCGTCTGGCGAAGGCCCTATTGTAATCGCGCTGTTTATTATTATTATTATTATTATTATTTTGCGTAATGAATCGCATTTTTCAAGGCTTTCTCATGCCCCAAAAGTCAAAAGTTTCGACATGCACATTGGGACGGCCCAAAATTTACATGTGATAGGGTCGACGCACATGGTCGACGCAAAATGGCGAAATAGCGCCCCCTTGAAATTTTCGACCTGCGAGCCCCGCCCATGTGTTTGACCTACATGCATGAAATTCGGTGACCTTTTAGAACATCCCAAGACGCAAAAAAAATCCTCTTATCGTCAAGCTGAAATGTCAACAGGAAGTCGGCCATTTTGATTTGTAGTTTTTTCGTGTTTGAACGAACTCCTCCTCGGGATTTCGCCCGATCGACTTCTATTTTGGTATAGGCCATCTAGAGACCATGCTCATCAAAATGTGTTCACAGAATTTCTGTAGGTCAAAGGGCATGGCTGCTAGGGCCCGCCAAAGTTTGGCGAATTTTCGTTGTCTCGCAATTTTCGTTTCAAACGGCTCTCACGCCCACATACTTCGTCCGAGCGGCTTCAAACTTGCTGGACATGACAATGGCTCCGCCCCGAACGTTCTGATGTATTGACTTCCCACCTTACTCATAGCGCCCCCCGGTGGTAACAGGAAGTGTGCAGCTTTTACTCTAACGTCAATAAATACCACATAGTTGACCCCATTGACTTCGTTCCACTTCTAATACATGCAGGACAAGATGGTGAAGCTACATTATTAAGCTTGTCAAGCTGTGACTAAAGGCGTCCGTGTGGGGGCGCCGCGACTGTCGATCCCTCGCCACCAATTACGATTGGCTTTTTGATGGCTTTAACAAACTCGTACCAACCTGAACTTTGGTATGCAGGTCAAGACTGATGAGCTCTTTCATTTGATATGCGGCACGCCCATGGGCGTGGCCAAACGCCTCAACAGCGCCACCTTGAAAATTTCAAAAACCCCTCCCCATAGGGCTTTTTTTGGAGTAGGAAGTTGAAACTTGGTACACATGTCTATCTTGTCCAGACGCACAAAAAAGTCTCTGGCACCAATGGTCAGAACCAAACAGGAAGTCGGCCATCTTGATTTACATTGTCAACTTTTTACAATTTCCACACATCGTATTTGAACGAACTCCTCCTAGGGATTTCGTCCGATCGACTTCATATTGCATGAACATCATCTCAAGACCTTTGTGATCAAAATGCGTTCGCAGATTTTCTCTATCTCAAGGGGCGTGGCTATAATTGCGATTATTCAACAACAAAATGTTTGGTGTTTGTTCATGCCTTTAATATGCTCATAGCTTCATGAAAATTGATACACACGTGAGGAGTGGCAAGTCTTCCCCATTGATAGAGGTCTGGCACATGGGCGGGGCCAAATGCCTCAACAGCGCCACCTTGAAATTTTCAAAAACCCCTCCCCATAGGGGTTTTTTTGGAGGACACTCATGAAAATTGGTACACATGTGTAACTTGTCCAGATGCACAAAAAAGTCTCTGGCACCACTGGTCAGAACCAAACAGGAAGTCCGCCATTTTGATTTTAATGGTCTACTTTTTTTGGCCATTTCATCATGTTTGGAACTTGAATAACTTTGCGTGTGTTTCACCTACAAGCATGAAAATCGGTAGGCTGATAGTACTCATCGAGACGCACAAAAAAGTTCATTGAGTCCAAGCTCTAAAGTCAACAGGAAGTCCGCCATTTGACCTCAAAGGTCAAGTTTTGGTGATTTTCCGCCGTTTTGACTTTAATGCTCTACTTTTTTTGGCAAAACCTTTGCTCTACATTAAGGGGCGTGGCTGCTATGGCGCCGCCATTTCTCATGCGTCGCCATGGAACATCAAGTCCTTCTAACTCCATCATGCATTGTCCCACTGGCTTCAAATTTCACATGTGTGATGAAGGTCTGCCCCTCAATGCACCTGACCGGCTCTGGCAACGCTTGGAGTGCCACCCGGTGGACGAGCCAAACATTGCGTTTTTTCGTCTTTCTCCGGGTTTCTCCTCTCTTCCCGCTTCGGGCCACAGGGCCCTCCCCGACCCGCGGGGCCCTCCCCGAGCCGCAGGGGCCCGCGGTCGCATGTGGCGAGGGCCCGTTCACAGCCGCTTGCGGCTTTAATTCTAATTGATCTTTTATTTAGAGGGCAAAATTTCTGGTATTATTTACAAGTATACTATTATCATTCTCTATTTCAGTTATTCCCCTCTAATTATTTATGTACTTTTTATTGGCCACTAGATGGTGTCGAATTAAATTGTATAGTTGTGGTATTTGGCCTAGATATTTTAAGTTTCGTTTTCAATACGTCACGTTTAGCGTCACCTCTCACACCAGATGATACATTTCAATTCCACAATTCAGACAGTTATAACCAAACAGTTTTAACCCTTAAATGCATTTTCCCACAAACAACATTTTCTCCCCTCAGCAGCCAGTCAGTTTGTATGGCATAACACCCGAGCAACTGACCCAATCAGTGAAAACTAGTAGCCAGTCAGTTTGTATGGCATAACACCCGAGCAACTGACCCAATTAGTGAAATGCTGCTTCTGTTATCACCGTTAGGTTTCCACAGCACGAACAGCTTGTGTTATCACCGTTAGGTTTCCACTGTTCGCTTTATTTCACCAAGACACTACCATATTCTCACTGAGACACTGCTGATGTTGCCCACCCACACAGTATTAACAAACCCACACAATTCACAAGCATTAGCAAAGCACAAACCCAAATGTCACACAATTCGCAAACATAAATATTTAGATATACATTATTATACAGCATTTACAATATCCTAGGACTAAGGGACTCTAACCCTTTGCACGTGTGGCATTTACAGCTTTCCAATGCTGAGGGACTCCAACCCATATGGTATCATCCAACCTTATTTGAAACTAAGGGACTCTAACCCTTTGCACGTGTGGCATTTACAGCTTTCCAATGCTGAGGGACTCCAACCCATAAGGTATCATCAACCTTATTTGAAACTAAGGGACTCTAACCCTTTGCACGTGTGGCATTTACAGCTTTCCAATGCTGAGGGACTCCAACCCATAGGTATCATCCAACCTTATTTGAAACTAAGGGACTCTAACCCTTTGCACGTGTGGCATTTACAGCTTTCCAATGCTGAGGGACTCCAACCCAAAGTAATTTTACCATACCATTTAACCTTATTTACCTTTTAACCTCTTTTTCTTCAACTTTGTTCACCTTTTAACTTCATTTATTTCTGTAACCTCTTTTTTCTTCAACTTTGTTCATCTTTCAACTTCATTTACTTCTTTAACTTGTTTTTCACTGTTAACCTTGTTCACTGTTTGACTTTATTTGCTTCTTAACTTTTTCACTTTTAACCTTTTCTGAAACTTAAGAACTCTATCTCAACATGTTTTAATCTCTGAGGCCTTTGCCTCCAAACCAATGGTACCAGCTTTTAAAGGGTATTTTAATGATCCAATTTTATGTTCAGTCATCTTGTTATCATAAGTCTTAACTTTTACCTTTAAGTCATCCAACCTTATCTCCTCTTCACTCACATAAATTTAGAATGTTCAATCTGCAGAATTTGGTTCTGTTTAAACAACAGGTTTCTGCCACCTTTCCTTTGGGCCCCTGTGAGTGACGAGAAGTCCAGCGGAGTGACTCCGGTCCCGGCAAAAACAGGCCGGCTGTCCCGGTTTCCAATTCCTAGATCCTCCTCTCAAATCACGTCGGGGTCACCAAAATTGTCAGGCGTGTTCTTTGATTTGAGTGAGGACAAACAACGACGTTCCGGTTAACTATTTATTCAAATTGGATCATTAAAAATCTTGTACAAGGACCTTCTCTGTTCAGAAATCACAGTCTGCAAGCAGTTAGCTGTAACCACCGTTCCAGAAAAGGATGATCATCTCTATTTCAAAGCATAATATATTTTCACAATCTGTTTGTAATTAGCAATCATTGGTTAAAACAGGTGGGGAGGAGCTGTGGTTTAGACTTAGCTCTCCCTTCGTTGGTGCACAGGCTGGTCCCAGCCTCTTGGCACTTGATGTATCCAACCACGAAGGACAGCACCCTGAAAAGAACTTCCCTAATCTGCATAATTCATGATTTATTTGGAATGCTTCTTCTGTCTCTAATCTCTGCCTCCTTTGATGATCTACGTTGACCTTGAGAAGCTTCTGCTTCTGTTACTTTCTCAGGTTCCTCCCACAGGAGGTTCTCCTATCCTCCCTTCACCCAGCTCAATTAAACAACAAATGCACTCAAGGCCATAGTGTAGATGATTTGAGGCCCTCTGTTGACCTGGCCTGACCCTCACATGTATTAATCCTTCGTACCACGGGACTAATGCTTGATTCCCTCTAATTATTACCAGGTCACTGTAACACAGAATCATCACTTCAACGTCATTATTATTTATTCACACAGTCATACACATGGTAAATTGATTATGAAAGAGGCAGAGTTGTCAAGGTATTTATTGGAGAAAGAGAGACAGAGGATTGATGTGTTTTCTCTTGTCATGAAAGTGAGTGCATAGAGGTAACTTTGTTGCAGATTCTGTTGAGGAAATAAATCACAAATACTCAAGAATGCACATACGACACTAATAATCATCAGTAGTGTGTAAATGGCGAATCATTTAGAGCTTATCATCAAAATATCAATTGGATTATATGTGTTTAAAGTCAATTACTAATCAGATTATAATGTGTGCATCTTAACTAATAACAAATAAAATGGAGTATATATGTGTAACATTATCTTCTAAAGAACTTAATCAGTAACCAGAGTGAGGTTATATTTCTTATAATTCAGTGATAGTGTATAAGATGAAAATTAACCCTAACAGTGGTCAGATCCGCCCGTACAGTCTAACCGCGAGCTATCCCCTCGCCCCTCTGCTTCCTGGTCCTCCTCGCCTGTGTATGTGTATGGCCGAGTGAGTGAGTGTGTGAGTGGCTGGCTCCGTTCAGTGGCCGGCGTGGTCAGATCCACCCGTACAGTCTAACCGCGAGCTATCCCCTCGCCCCTCTGCTTCCTGGTCTGCCTCGCCTGTGTATGTGTATGGCTGAGTGGCTAGCTCCGTTCAGTGGCCGGCGTGGTCAGATCCGCCCGTACAGTCTAACGCGAGCTATCCCCCCGCCCCTCTGCTTCCTGGTCTGCCTCGCCTGTGTATGTGTATGGCCGAGTGAGTGAGTGAGTGAGTGAGTGAGTGTGTGAGTGGCTGGCTCCGTTCAGTGGCCGGCGTGGTCAGATCCGCCCGTACAGTCTAACCGCGAGCTATCCCCCTCGCCCCTCTGCTTCCTGGTCTGCCTCGCCTGTGTATGTGTATGGCCGAGTGAGTGAGTGTGTGAGTGGCTGGCTCCGTTCAGTGGCCGGCGTGGTCAGATCCACCCGTACAGTCTAACCGCGAGCTATCCCCCCGCCCCTCTGCTTCCTGGTCTGCCTCGCCTGTGTATGTGTATGGCCGAGTGTGTGAGTGGCTGGCTCCGTTCAGTGGCCGGCGTGGTCAGATCCACCCGTACAGTCTAACCGCGAGCTATCCCCCCGCCCCTCTGCTTCCTGGTCTGCCTCGCCTGTGTATGTGTATGGCCGAGTGAGTGAGTGGCTGGCTCCGTTCAGTGGCCGGCGTGGTCAGATCCGCCCGTACAGTCTAACCGCGAACGATCCCCCCGCCCCTCTGCTTGCTGGTCTGCCTCGCCTGTGTATGTTATGGCCGAGTGAGTGAGTGGCTGGCTCCGTTCAGTGGCCGGCGTGGTCAGATCCGCCCGTACAGTCTAACCGCGAGCTATCCCCCCGCCCCTCTGCTTCCTGGTCTGCCTCGCCTGTGTATGTGTATGGCCGAGTGAGTGAGTGGCTGGCTCCGTTCAGTGGCCGGCGTGGTCAGATCCGCCCGTACAGTCTAACCGCGAGCTATCCCCTCGCCCCTCTGCTTGCTGGTCTGCCTCGCCTGTGTATGTGCATGGCCGAGTGAGTGAGTGTGTGAGTGGCTGCTCCGTTCAGTGGCCGGCGTGGTCAGATCCGCCCGTACAGTCTAACCGCGAGCTATCCCCCCGCCCCTCTGCTTCCTGGTCTGCCTCGCCTGTGTATGTGTATGGCCGAGTGAGTGAGTGTGTGAGTGGCTGGCTCGTTCAGTGGCCGGCGTGGTCAGATCCGCCCGTACAGTCTAACCGCGAGCTATCCCCTCGCCCCTCTGCTTCCTGGTCTGCCTCGCCTGTGTATGTGTATGGCCGAGTGGTGAGTGGCTGGCTCCGTTCAGTGGCCCGCCGTGGTCAGATCCGCCCGTACAGTCTAACCGCGAGCTATCCCCTCGCCCCTCTGCTTGCTGGTCTGCCTCGCCTGTGTATGTGCATGGCCGAGTGAGTGAGTGTGTGAGTGGCTGGCTCCGTTCAGTGGCCGGCGTGTCAGATCCGCCCGTACAGTCTAACCGCGAGCTATCCCCCCGCCCCTCTGCTTCCTGGTCTGCCTCGCCTGTGTATGTGTATGGCCGAGTGAGTGAGTGACTGGCTCCGTTCAGTGGCCGGCGTGGTCAGATCCGCCCGTACAGTCTAAAACCGCGACCTATCCCCCCGCCCCTCTGCCTTGCTGGTCTGCCTCGCCTGTGTATGTGTATGGCGAGTGAGTGAGTGAGTGAGTGAGTGGCTGGCTCCGTTCAGTGGCCGGCGTGGTCAGATCCGCCCGTACAGTCTAACCGCGAGCTATCCCCTCGCCCCTCTGCTTCCTGGTCTGCCTCGCCTGTGTATGTGTATGGCTGAGTGGCTAGCTCCGTTCAGTGGCCGGCGTGGTCAAATCCGCCCGTACAGTCTAACCGCGAGCTATCCCCTCGCCCCTCTGCTTCCTGGTCTGCCTCGCCTGTGTATGTGTATGACCGAGTGAGTGAGTGGCTGGCTCCGTTCAGTGGCCGGCGTGGTCAGATCCGCCCGTACAGTCTAACCGCGAGCTATCCCTCGCCCCTCTGCTTCCTGGTCCTCCTCGCCTGTGTATGTGTATGGCCGAGTGAGTGAGTGTGTGAGTGGCTGGCTCCGTTCAGTGGCCGGCGTGGTCAGATCCACCCGTACAGTCTAACCGCGAGCTATCCCCCCGCCCCTCTGCTTCCTGGTCTGCCTCGCCTGTGTATGTGTATGGCCGAGTGAGTGAGTGAGTGGCTGGCTCCGTTCAGTGGCCGGCGTGGTCAGATCCGCCCGTACAGTCTAACCGCGAGCTATCCCCCCCGCCCCTCTGCTTCCTGGTCTGCCTCGCCTGTGTATGTGTATGGCCGAGTGAGTGAGTGTGTGAGTGGCTGGCTCCGTTCAGTGGCCGGCGTGGTCAGATCCGCCCGTACAGTCTAACCGCGAGCTATCCCTCCGCCCCTCTGCTTCCTGGTCTGCCTCGCCTGTGTATGTGTATGACCGAGTGAGTGAGTGGCTGGCTCCGTTCAGTGGCCGGCGTGGTCAGATCCGCCCGTACAGTCTAACCGCGAGCTATCCCCTCGCCCCTCTGCTTCCTGGTCTGCCTCGCCTGTGTATGTGAATGGCCGAGTGAGTGAGTGAGTGAGTGTGTGAGTGGCTGGCTCCGTTCAGTGGCCGGCGTGGTCAGATCCGCCCGTACAGTCTAACCGCGAGCTATCCCCCCGCCCCTCTGCTTCCTGGTCTGCCTCGCCTGTGTATGTGTATGGCCGAGTGAGTGAGTGAGTGTGTGAGTGGCTGGCTCCGTTCAGTGGCCGGCGTGGTCAGATCCGCCCGTACAGTCTAACCGCGAGCTATCCCCTCGCCCCTCTGCTTCCTGGTCTGCCTCTGCCTTGTGTATGTGAATGGCCGAGTGAGTGAGTGAGTGTGTGAGTGGCTGGCTCCGTTCAGTGGCCGGCGTGGTCAGATCCGCCCGTACAGTCTAACCGCGAGCTATCCCCTCGCCCCTCTGCTTCCTGGTCCTCCTCGCCTGTGTATGTGTATGGCCGAGTGAGTGAGTGGCTGCTCCGTTCAGTGGCCGGCGTAGTCAGATCCGCCCGTACATCTAACCGCGAGCTATCCCCCCGCCCCTCTGCTTCCTGGTCTGCCTCGCCTGTGTATGTGTATGGCCGAGTGAGTGAGTGGCTGGCTCCGTTCAGTGCCGGCGTGGTCAGATCCGCCCGTACAGTCTAACCGCGAGCTATCCCCCGCCCTCTCCTCTGCTTCTGGTCTGCCTCGCCTGTGTATGTGTATGGCCGAGTGAGTGTGAGTGTGTGAGTGGCTGGCTCCGTTCAGTGGCCGGCGTGGTCAGATCCGCCCGTACAGTCTAACCGCGAGCTATCCCCCCCGCCCTCTGCTTCCTGGTCTGCCTCGCCTGCGTATGTGTATGGCCGAGTGAGTGAGTGTGTGAGTGGCTGGCTCCGTTCAGTGGCCGGCGTGGTCAGATCCGCCGTACAGTCTAACCGCGAGCTATTCCCCTCGCCCCTCTGCTTCCTGGTCTGCCTCGCCTGTGTATGTGAATGACCGAGTGAGTGAGTTTGTGAGTGGCTGGCTCCGTTCAGTGGCCGGCGTGGTCAGATCCGCCTGTACAGTCTAACCGCGAGCTATCCCCCCGCCCCTCTGCTTCCTGGTCTGCCTCGCCTGTGTATGTGTATGGCCGAGTGAGTGAGTGAGTGAGTGGCTGGCTCCGTTCGGTGGCCGGCGTGGTCAGATCCGCCCGTACAGTCTAACCGCGAGCTATCCCCCCGCCCCTCTGCTTCCTGGTCTGCCTCGCCTGTGTATGTGTATGGCTGAGTGGCTAGCTCCGTTCAGTGGCCGGCGTGGTCAGATCCGCCCGTACAGTCTAACCGCGAGCTATCCCCCCGCCCCCTCTGCTTCCTGGTCTGCCTCGCCTGTGTATGTGTATGGCCGAGTGAGTGAGTGATGAGTGAGTGAGTGATGTGTGAGTGGCTGGCTCCGTTCAGTGGCCGGCGTGGTCAGATCCGCCCGTACAGTCTAACCGCGAGCTATCCCCTCGCCCTCTCTGCTTCCTGGTCTGCCTCGCCTGTGTATGTGTATGGCCGAGTGAGTGATGTGTGAGTGGCTGGCTCCGTTCAGTGGCCGGCGTGGTCAGATCCACCCGTACAGTCTAACCGCGAGCTATCCCCCGCCCCTCTGCTTCCTGGTCTGCCTCGCCTGTGTATGTGTATGGCCGAGTGTGTGAGTGGCTGGCTCCGTTCAGTGGCCGGCGTGGTCAGATCCACCCGTACAGTCTAACCGCGAGCTATCCCCCCGCCCCTCTGCTTCCTGGTCTGCCTCGCCTGTGTATGTGTATGGCCGAGTGTGTGAGTGGCTGGCTCCGTTCAGTGGCCGGCGTGGTCAGATCCGCCCGTACAGTCTAACCGCGAGCTATCCCCCCGCCCCCCTCTGCTTCCTGTCTGCCTCGCCTGTGTATGTGTATGGCCGAGTGAGTGAGTGTGTGAGTGGCTGGCTCCGTTCAGTGGCCGGCGTGGTCAGATCCGCCCGTACAGTCTAACCGCGAGCTATCCCCCCGCCCCTCTGCTTCCTGGTCTGCCTCGCCTGTGTATGTGTATGACCGAGTGAGTGAGTGGCTGGCTCCGTTCAGTGGCCGGCGTGGTCAGATCCGCCCGTACAGTCTAACCGCGAGCTATCCCCTCGCCCC
Organism: Caranx ignobilis; assembly: GCA_021432705.1. Taxonomy (NCBI): domain Eukaryota; kingdom Metazoa; phylum Chordata; class Actinopteri; order Carangiformes; family Carangidae; genus Caranx; species Caranx ignobilis. The sequence continues at coordinate 4,921,421 of MU269982.1, forward strand.
TCTGCTTCCTGGTCTGCCTCGCCTGTGTATGTGTATGACCGAGTGAGTGAGTGTGTGAGTGGCTGGCTCCGTTCAGTGGCCGGCGTGGTCAGATCCGCCTGTACAGTCTAACCGCGAGCTATCCCCCCGCCCCTCTGCTTCCTGGTCTGCCTCGCCTGTGTATGTGTATGGCCGAGTGAGTGAGTGAGTGAGTGGCTGGCTCCGTTCGGTGGCCGGCGTGGTCAGATCCGCCCGTACAGTCTAACCGCGAGCTATCCCCCCGCCCCTCTGCTTCCTGGTCTGCCTCGCCTGTGTATGTGTATGGCTGAGTGGCTATGCTCCGTTCAGTGGCCGGCGTGGTCAGATCCGCCCATACAGTCTAACCGCGAGCTATCCCCGCCCCCCTGCTTCCTGGTCTGCCTCGCCTTGTGTATGTGTATGCCGAGTGAGTGAGTGAGTGAGTGAGTGAGTGAGTGAGTGAGTGTGTGAGTGGCTGGCTCCGTTCAGTGGCCCGTGGTCAGATCCGCCCGTACAGTCTAACCGCGAGCTATCCCCCCGCCCCTCTGCTTCCTGGTCTGCCTCGCCTGTGTATGTGTATGGCCGAGTGAGTGAGTGAGTGGCTGGCTCCGTTCAGTGGCCGGCGTGGTCAGATCCGCCCGTACAGTCTAACCGCGAGCTATCCCCCCGTCCCTCTGCTTCCTGGTCTGCCTCGCCTGTGTATGTGTATGGCCGAGTGAGTGAGTGAGTGGCTGGCTCCGTTCAGTGGCCGGCGTGGTCAGATCCGCCCGTACAGTCTAACCGCGAGCTATCCCCCCGCCCCTCTGCTTCCTGGTCTGCCTCGCCTGTGTATGTATGGCCGAGTGAGTGAGTGTGTGAGTGGCTGCTCCGTTCAGTGGCCGGCGTGGTCAGATCCGCCGTACAGTCTAACCGCGAGCTATCCCCCCGCCCCTCTGCTTCCTGGTCTGCCTCGCCTGTGTATGTGTATGGCCGAGTGAGTGAGTGAGTGGCTGGCTCCGTTCGGTGGCCGGCGTGGTCAGATCCGCCCGTACAGTCTAACCGCGAGCTATCCCGCCCCTCTGCTTCCTGGTCTGCCTCGCCTGTGTATGTGTATGGCTGAGTGGCTAGCTCCGTTCAGTGGCCGGCGTGGTCAGATCCGCCGTACAGTCTAACCGCGAGCTATCCCCCCGCCCCTCTGCTTCCGGTCTGCCTCGCCTGTGTATGTGTATGGCCGAGTGAGTGAGTGAGTGAGTGAGTGAGTGAGTGAGTGAGTGTGTGAGTGGCTGGCTCCGTTCAGTGGCCGGCGTGGTCAGATCCGCCCGTACAGTCTAACCGCGAGCTATCCCCTCGCCCCTCTGCTTCCTGGTCTGCCTCGCCTGTGTATGTGAATGGCCGAGTGAGTGAGTGAGTGAGTGTGTGAGTGGCTGGCTCCGTTCAGTGGCCGGCGTGGTCAGATCCGCCCGTACAGTCTAACCGCGAGCTATCCCCTCGCCCTCTGCTTCCTGGTCCTCCTCGCCTGTGTATGTGTATGGCCGAGTGAGTGAGTGAGTGTGTGAGTGGCTGGCTCCGTTCAGTGGCCGGCGTGGTCAGATCCGCCCGTACAGTCTAACCGCGAGCTATCCCCCCGCCCCTCTGCTTCCTGGTCTGCCTCGCCTGTGTATGTGTATGGCCGAGTGAGTGAGTGACTGGCTCCGTTCAGTGGCCGGCGTGGTCAGATCCGCCCGTACAGTCTAACCGCGAGCTATCCCCCCGCCCCTCTGCTTGCTGGTCTGCGTCGCCTTTGTATGTGTATGGCCGAGTGAGTGAGTGAGTGAGTGAGTGGCTGGCTCCGTTCAGTGGCCGGCGTGGTCAGATCCGCCCGTACAGTCTAACCGCGAGCTATCCCCTCGCCCCTCTGCTTCTGGTCTGCCTCGCCTGTGTATGTGTATGGCTGAGTGGCTAGCTCCGTTCAGTGGCCGGCGTGGTCAGATCCGCCCGTACAGTCTAACCGCGAGCTATCCCCCTCGCCCCTCTGCTTCCTGGTCCTCCTCGCCTGTGTATGTGTATGGCCGAGTGAGTGAGTGTGTGAGTGGCTGGCTCCGTTCAGTGGCCGGCGTGGTCAGATCCACCCGTACAGTCTAACCGCGAGCTATCCCCCCGCCCCTCTGCTTCCTGGTCTGCCTCGCCTGTGTATGTGTATGGCGAGTGAGTGAGTGTGAGTGTGTGAGTGGCTGGCTCCGTTCAGTGGCCGGCGTGGTCAGATCCGCCCGTACAGTCTAACCGCGAGCTATCCCCTCGCCCCTCTGCTTCCTGGTCCTCCTCGCCTGTGTATGTGTATGGCCGAGTGAGTGAGTGTGTGAGTGGCTGGCTCCGTTCAGTGGCCGGCGTGGTCAGATCCACCCGTACAGTCTAACCGCGAGCTATCCCCCCGCCCCTCTGCTTCCTGGTCTGCCTCGCCTGTGTATGTGTATGGCCGAGTGAGTGAGTGGCTGGCTCCGTTCAGTGGCCGGCGTGGTCAGATCCGCCCGTACAGTCTAACCGCGAGCTATCCCCCCGCCCCTCTGCTTCCTGGTCTGCCTCGCCTGTGTATGTGTATGGCCGAGTGAGTGAGTGAGTGTGTGAGTGGCTGGCTCCGTTCAGTGGCCGGCGTGGTCAGATCCGCCCGTACAGTCTAACCGCGAGCTATCCCCTCGCCCCTCTGCTTCCTGGTCTGCCTCGCCTGTGTATGTGTATGGCCGAGTGGTGAGTGAGTGTGTGAGTGGCTGGCTCCGTTCAGTGGCCGGCGTGGTCAGATCCGCCCGTACAGTCTAACCGCGAGCTATCCCCCCACCCCTCTGCTTCCTGGTCTGCCTCGCCTGTGTATGTGTATGGCCGAGTGAGTGTGTGGCTGGCTCCGTTCAGTGGGCGGCGTGGTCAGATCCGCCCCTACAGTCAAACCGCGAGCTATCCCCCCGCCCCTCTGCTTCCTGGTCTGCCTCGCCTGTGTATGTGTATGGCCGAGTGAGTGAGTGAGTGAGTGTGTGAGTGGCTGCTCCGTTCAGTGGCCGGCGTGGTCAGATCCGCCCGTACAGTCTAACCGCGAGCTATCCCCCCGCCCCTCTGCTTCCTGGTCTGCCTCGCCTGTGTATGTGTATGGCCGAGTGAGTGAGTGAGTGGCTGGCTCCGTTCAGTGGCCGGCGTGGTCAGATCCGCCCGTACAGTCTAACCGCGAGCTATCCCCTCGCCCCTCTGCTTCCTGGTCCTCCTCGCCTGTGTATGTGTATGGCCGAGTGAGTGAGTGTGTGAGTGGCTGGCTCCGTTCAGTGGCCGGCGTGGTCAGATCCACCCGTACAGTCTAACCGCGAGCTATCCCCCCGCCCCTCTGCTTCTGGTCTGCCTCGCCTGTGTATGTGTATGGCCGAGTGAGTGAGTGAGTGGCTGGCTCCGTTCAGTGGCCGGCGTGGTCAGATCCGCCCGTACAGTCTAACCGCGAGCTATCCCCCCGCCCCTCTGCTTCCTGGTCTGCCTCGCCTGTGTATGTGTATGGCCGAGTGAGTGAGTGTGTGAGTGGCTGGCTCCGTTCAGTGGCCGGCGTGGTCAGATCCGCCCGTACAGTCTAACCGCGAGCTATCCCTCCGCCCCTCTGCTTCCTGGTCTGCCTCGCCTGTGTATGTGTATGACCGAGTGAGTGAGTGGCTGGCTCCGTTCAGTGGCCGGCGTGGTCAGATCCGCCCGTACAGTCTAACCGCGAGCTATCCCCTCGCCCCTCTGCTTCCTGGTCTGCCTCGCCTGTGTATGTGAATGGCCGAGTGAGTGAGTGAGTGAGTGTGTGAGTGGCTGGCTCCGTTCAGTGGCCGGCGTGGTCAGATCCGCCCGTACAGTCTAACCGCGAGCTATCCCCCCGCCCCTCTGCTTCCTGGTCTGCCTCGCCTGTGTATGTGTATGGCAGTGAGTGAGTGAGTGAGTGTGTGAGTGGCTGGCTCCGTTCAGTGGCCGGCGTGGTCAGATCCCGCCCGTACAGTCTAACCGCGAGCTATCCCCTCGCCCCTCTGCTTCCTGGTCTGCCTCGCCTGTGTATGTGTATGGCCGAGTGAGTGAGTGTGTGAGTGGCTGGCTCCTTCAGTTCGTGCCGGCGTGGTCAGATCCACCCGTACAGTCTAACCGCGAGCTATCCCCCGCCCCTCTGCTTCCTGGTCTGCCTCGCCTGTGTATGTGTATGGCCGAGTGTGTGAGTGGCTGGCTCCGTTCAGTGGCCGGCGTGGTCAGATCCACCCGTACAGTCTAACCGCGAGCTATCCCCCGCCCCTCTGCTTCCTGGTCTGCCTCGCCTGTGTATGTGTATGGCCGAGTGTGTGAGTGGCTGGCTCCGTTCAGTGGCCGGCGTGGTCAGATCCGCCCGTACAGTCTAACCGCGAGCTATCCCCCCGCCCCTCTGCTTCCTGGTCTGCCTCGCCTGTGTATGTGTATGGCCGAGTGAGTGAGTGTGTGAGTGGCTGGCTCCGTTCAGTGGCCGGCGTGGTCAGATCCGCCCGTACAGTCTAACCGCGAGCTATCCCCCCGCCCCTCTGCTTCCTGGTCTGCCTCGCCTGTGTATGTGTATGACCGAGTGAGTGAGTGGCTGGCTCCGTTCAGTGCCGGCGTGGTCAGATCCGCCCGTACAGTCTAACCGCGAGCTATCCCCTCGCCCCTCTGCTTCCTGGTCTGCCTCGCCTGTGTATGTGTATGACCGAGTGAGTGAGTGTGTGAGTGGCTGGCTCCGTTCAGTGGCCGGCGTGGTCAGATCCGCCTGTACAGTCTAACCGCGAGCTATCCCCCCCCCCTCTGCTTCCTGGTCTGCCTCGCCTGTGTATGTGTATGGCCGAGTGAGTGAGTGAGTGAGTGGCTGGCTCCGTTCGGTGGCCGGCGTGGTCAGATCCGCCCGTACAGTCTAACCGCGAGCTATCCCCCCGCCCCTCTGCTTCCTGGTCTGCCTCGCCTGTGTATGTGTATGGCTGAGTGGCTAGCTCCGTTCAGTGGCCGGCGTGGTCAGATCCGCCCATACAGTCTAACCGCGAGCTATCCCCCGCCCCTCTGCTTCCTGGTCTGCCTCGCCTGTGTATGTGTATGGCCGAGTGAGTGAGTGAGTGAGTGAGTGAGTGAGTGAGTGAGTGAGTGTGTGAGTGGCTGGCTCGTTCAGTGGCCGGCGTGGTCAGATCCGCCCGTACAGTCTAACCGCGAGCTATCCCCCCGCCCCTCTGCTTCCTGGTCTGCCTCGCCTGTGTATGTGTATGGCCGAGTGAGTGAGTGAGTGGCTGGCTCCGTTCAGTGGCCGGCGTGGTCAGATCCGCCCGTACAGTCTAACCGCGAGCTATCCCCCCGTCCCTCTGCTTCCTGGTCTGCCTCGCCTGTGTATGTGTATGGCCGAGTGAGTGAGTGAGTGGCTGGCTCCGTTCAGTGGCCGGCGTGGTCAGATCCGCCCGTACAGTCTAACCGCGAGCTATCCCCCCGCCCCTCTGCTTCCTGGTCTGCCTCGCCTGTGTATGTGTATGGCCGAGTGAGTGAGTGTGTGAGTGGCTGGCTCCGTTCAGTGGCCGGCGTGGTCAGATCCGCCCGTACAGTCTAACCGCGAGCTATCCCCCCGCCCCTCTGCTTCCTGGTCTGCCTCGCCTGTGTATGTGTATGGCCGAGTGAGTGAGTGAGTGGCTGGCTCCGTTCGGTGCCGGCGTGGTCAGATCCGCCCGTACAGTCTAACCGCGAGCTATCCCCCGCCCCTCTGCTTCCTGGTCTGCCTCGCCTGTGTATGTGTATGGCTGAGTGGCTAGCTCCGTTCAGTGGGCCGCGTGGTCAGATCCGCCCGTACAGTCTAACCGCGAGCTATCCCCCCGCCCCTCTGCTTCCTGGTCTGCCTCGCCTGTGTATGTGTATGGCCGAGTGAGTGAGTGAGTGAGTGAGTGAGTGAGTGAGTGAGTGTGTGAGTGGCTGGCTCCGTTCAGTGGCCGGCGTGGTCAGATCCGCCCGTACAGTCTAACCGCGAGCTATCCCCTCGCCCCTCTGCTTCCTGGTCTGCCTCGCCTGTGTATGTGAATGGCCGAGTGAGTGAGTGAGTGAGTGTGTGAGTGGCTGGCTCCGTTCAGTGGCCGGCGTGGTCAGATCCGCCCGTACAGTCTAACCGCGAGCTATCCCCTCGCCCCTCTGCTTCCTGGTCCTCCTCGCCTGTGTATGTGTATGGCCGAGTGAGTGAGTGAGTGTGTGAGTGGCTGGCTCCGTTCAGTGGCCGGCGTGGTCAGATCCGCCCGTACAGTCTAACCGCGAGCTATCCCCCCGCCCCTCTGCTTCCTGGTCTGCCTCGCCTGTGTATGTGTATGGCCGAGTGAGTGAGTGACTGGCTCCGTTCAGTGGCCGGCGTGGTCAGATCCGCCCGTACAGTCTAACCGCGAGCTATCCCCCCGCCCCTCTGCTTGCTGGTCTGCGTCGCCTGTGTATGTGTATGGCCGAGTGAGTGAGTGAGTGAGTGAGTGGCTGGCTCCGTTCAGTGGCCGGCGTGGTCAGATCCGCCCGTACAGTCTAACCGCGAGCTATCCCCTCGCCCCTCTGCTTCCTGGTCTGCCTCGCCTGTGTATGTGTATGGCTGAGTGGCTAGCTCCGTTCAGTGGCCGGCGTGGTCAGATCCGCCCGTACAGTCTAACCGCGAGCTATCCCCTCGCCCCTCTGCTTCCTGGTCCTCCTCGCCTGTGTATGTGTATGGCCGAGTGAGTGAGTGTGTGAGTGGCTGGCTCCGTTCAGTGGCCGGCGTGGTCAGATCCACCCGTACAGTCTAACCGCGAGCTATCCCCCCGCCCCTCTGCTTCCTGGTCTGCCTCGCCTGTGTATGTGTATGGCCGAGTGAGTGAGTGGCTGGCTCCGTTCAGTGGCCGGCGTGGTCAGATCCGCCCGTACAGTCTAACCGCGAGCTATCCCCCCGCCCCTCTGCTTCCTGGTCTGCCTCGCCTGTGTATGTGTATGGCCGAGTGAGTGAGTGAGTGTGTGAGTGGCTGGCTCCGTTCAGTGGCCGGCGTGGTCAGATCCGCCCGTACAGTCTAACCGCGAGCTATCCCCTCGCCCCTCTGCTTCCTGGTCTGCCTCGCCTGTGTATGTGTATGGCCGAGTGAGTGAGTGTGTGAGTGGCTGGCTCCGTTCAGTGGCCGGCGTGGTCAGATCCGCCGTACAGTCTAACCGCGAGCTATCCCCCCACCCCTCTGCTTCCTGGTCTGCCTCGCCTGTGTATGTGTATGGCCGAGTGAGTGTGTGGCTGGCTCCGTTCAGTGGGCGGCGTGGTCAGATCCGCCCCTACAGTCAAACCGCGAGCTATCCCCCCGCCCCTCTGCTTCCTGGTCTGCCTCGCCTGTGTATGTGTATGGCCGAGTGAGTGAGTGAGTGAGTGTGTGAGTGGCTGGCTCCGTTCAGTGGCCGGCGTGGTCAGATCCGCCCGTACAGTCTAACCGCGAGCTATCCCCCCGCCCCTCTGCTTCCTGGTCTGCCTCGCCTGTGTATGTGTATGGCCGAGTGAGTGAGTGAGTGGCTGGCTCCGTTCAGTGGCCGGCGTGGTCAGATCCGCCCGTACAGTCTAACCGCGAGCTATCCCCTCGCCCCTCTGCTTCCTGGTCCTCCTCGCCTGTGTATGTGTATGGCCGAGTGAGTGAGTGTGTGAGTGGCTGGCTCCGTTCAGTGGCCGGCGTGGTCAGATCCACCCGTACAGTCTAACCGCGAGCTATCCCCCGCCCCTCTGCTTCCTGGTCTGCCTCGCCTGTGTATGTGTATGGCCGAGTGAGTGAGTGAGTGGCTGGCTCCGTTCAGTGGCCGGCGTGGTCAGATCCGCCCGTACAGTCTAACCGCGAGCTATCCCCCCGCCCCTCTGCTTCCTGGTCTGCCTCGCCTGTGTATGTGTATGGCCGAGTGAGTGAGTGTGTGAGTGGCTGGCTCCGTTCAGTGGCCGGCGTGGTCAGATCCGCCCGTACAGTCTAACCGCGAGCTATCCCCTCCGCCCCTCTGCTTCCTGGTCTGCCTCGCCTGTGTATGTGTATGACCGAGTGAGTGAGTGGCTGGCTCCGTTCAGTGGCCGGCGTGGTCAGATCCGCCCGTACAGTCTAACCGCGAGCTATCCCTCGCCCCTCTGCTTCCTGGTCTGCCTCGCCTGTGTATGTGAATGGCCGAGTGAGTGAGTGAGTGAGTGTGTGAGTGGCTGGCTCCGTTCAGTGGCCGGCGTGGTCAGATCCGCCCGTACAGTCTAACCGCGAGCTATCCCCCCGCCCCTCTGCTTCCTGGTCTGCCTCGCCTGTGTATGTGTATGGCCGAGTGAGTGAGTGAGTGAGTGTGTGAGTGGCTGGCTCCGTTCAGTGGCCGGCGTGGTCAGATCCGCCCGTACAGTCTAACCGCGAGCTATCCCCTCGCCCCTCTGCTTCCTGGTCTGCCTCGCCTGTGTATGTGAATGGCCGAGTGAGTGAGTTTGTGTGAGTGGCTGGCTCCGTTCAGTGGCCGGCGTGGTCAGATCCGCCCGTACAGTCTAACCGCGAGCTATCCCCTCGCCCCTCTGCTTCCTGGTCCTCCTCGCCTGTGTATGTGTATGGCCGAGTGAGTGAGTGGCTGGCTCCGTTCAGTGGCCGGCGTAGTCAGATCCGCCCGTACAGTCTAACCGCGAGCTATCCCCCCGCCCCTCTGCTTCCTGGTCTGCCTCGCCTGTGTATGTGTATGGCCGAGTGAGTGAGTGGCTGGCTCCGTTCAGTGGCCGGCGTGGTCAGATCCGCCCGTACAGTCTAACCGCGAGCTATCCCCTCGCCCCTCTGCTTCCTGGTCTGCCTCGCCTGTGTATGTGTATGGCGAGTGAGTGAGTGAGTGTGTGAGTGGCTGGCTCCGTTCAGTGGCCGGCGTGGTCAGATCCGCCCGTACAGTCTAACCGCGAGCTATCCCCCCCCCCCCCTGCTTCCTGGTCTGCCTCGCCTGCGTATGTGTATGGCCGAGTGAGTGAGTGTGTGAGTGGCTGGCTCCGTTCAGTGGCCGGCGTGGTCAGATCCGCCGTACAGTCTAACCGCGAGCTATCCCTCGCCCCTCTGCTTCCTGGTCTGCCTCGCCTGTGTATGTGAATGACCGAGTGAGTGAGTTTGTGAGTGGCTGGCTCCGTTCAGTGGCCGGCGTGGTCAGATCCGCCTGTACAGTCTAACCGCGAGCTATCCCCCCGCCCCTCTGCTTCCTGGTCTGCCTCGCCTGTGTATGTGTATGGCCGAGTGAGTGAGTGAGTGAGTGGCTGGCTCCGTTCGGTGGCCGGCGTGGTCAGATCCGCCCGTACAGTCTAACCGCGAGCTATCCCCCCGCCCCTCTGCTTCCTGGTCTGCCTCGCCTGTGTATGTGTATGGCCGAGTGAGTGAGTGTGTGAGTGGCTGGCTCCGTTCAGTGGCCGGCGTGGTCAGATCCACCCGTACAGTCTAACCGCGAGCTATCCCCCCGCCCCTCTGCTTCCTGGTCTGCCTCGCCTGTGTATGTGTATGGCCGAGTGTGTGAGTGGCTGGCTCCGTTCAGTGGCCGGCGTGGTCAGATCCCCCGTACAGTCTAACCGCGAGCTATCCCCCCGCCCCTCTGCTTCCTGGTCTGCCTCGCCTGTGTATGTGTATGGCCGAGTGTGTGAGTGGCTGGCTCCGTTCAGTGGCCGGCGTGGTCAGATCCGCCCGTACAGTCTAACCGCGAGCTATCCCCCCGCCCCTCTGCTTCCTGGTCTGCCTCGCCTGTGTATGTGTATGGCCGAGTGAGTGAGTGTGTGAGTGGCTGGCTCCGTTCAGTGGCCGGCGTGGTCAGATCCGCCCGTACAGTCTAACCGCGAGCTATCCCCCCGCCCCTCTGCTTCCTGGTCTGCCTCGCCTGTGTATGTGTATGACCGAGTGAGTGAGTGGCTGGCTCCGTTCAGTGGCCGGCGTGGTCAGATCCGCCCGTACAGTCTAACCGCGAGCTATCCCCTCGCCCCTCTGCTTCCTGGTCTGCCTCGCCTGTGTATGTGTATGACCGAGTGAGTGAGTGTGTGAGTGGCTGGCTCCGTTCAGTGGCCGGCGTGGTCAGATCCGCCTGTACAGTCTAACCGCGAGCTATCCCCCGCCCCTCTGCTTCCTGGTCTGCCTCGCCTGTGTATGTGTATGGCCGAGTGAGTGAGTGAGTGAGTGGCTGGCTCCGTTCGGTGGCCGGCGTGGTCAGATCCGCCCGTACAGTCTAACCGCGAGCTATCCCCCCGCCCCTCTGCTTCCTGGTCTGCCTCGCCTGTGTATGTGTATGGCTGAGTGGCTAGCTCCGTTCAGTGGCCGGCGTGGTCAGATCCGCCCATACAGTCTAACCGCGAGCTATCCCCCCGCCCCTCTGCTTCCTGGTCTGCCTCGCCTGTGTATGTGTATGGCCGAGTGAGTGAGTGAGTGAGTGAGTGAGTGAGTGAGTGAGTGTGTGAGTGGCTGGCTCCGTTCAGTGGCCGGCGTGGTCAGATCCGCCCGTACAGTCTAACCGCGAGCTATCCCCCCGCCCCTCTGCTTCCTGGTCTGCCTCGCCTGTGTATGTGTATGGCCGAGTGAGTGAGTGAGTGGCTGGCTCCGTTCAGTGGCCGGCGTGGTCAGATCCGCCCGTACAGTCTAACCGCGAGCTATCCCCCCGTCCCTCTGCTTCCTGGTCTGCCTCGCCTGTGTATGTGTATGGCCGAGTGAGTGAGTGAGTGGCTGGCTCCGTTCAGTGGCCGGCGTGGTCAGATCCGCCCGTACAGTCTAACCGCGAGCTATCCCCCCGCCCCTCTGCTTCCTGGTCTGCCTCGCCTGTGTATGTGTATGGCCGAGTGAGTGAGTGTGTGAGTGGCTGGCTCCGTTCAGTGGCCGGCGTGGTCAGATCCGCCCGTACAGTCTAACCGCGAGCTATCCCCCCGCCCCTCTGCTTCCTGGTCTGCCTCGCCTGTGTATGTGTATGGCCGAGTGAGTGAGTGAGTGGCTGGCTCCGTTCGGTGGCCGGCGTGGTCAGATCCGCCCGTACAGTCTAACCGCGAGCTATCCCCCGCCCCTCTGCTTCCTGGTCTGCCTCGCCTGTGTATGTGTATGGCTGAGTGGCTAGCTCCGTTCAGTGGCCGGCGTGGTCAGATCCGCCCGTACAGTCTAACCGCGAGCTATCCCCCCGCCCCTCTGCTTCCTGGTCTGCCTCGCCTGTGTATGTGTATGGCCGAGTGAGTGAGTGAGTGAGTGAGTGAGTGAGTGAGTGAGTGTGTGAGTGGCTGGCTCCGTTCAGTGGCCGGCGTGGTCAGATCCGCCCGTACAGTCTAACCGCGAGCTATCCCCTCGCCCCTCTGCTTCCTGGTCTGCCTCGCCTGTGTATGTGATGGCCGAGTGAGTGAGTGAGTGAGTGTGTGAGTGGCTGGCTCCGTTCAGTGGCCGGCGTGGTCAGATCCGCCCGTACAGTCTAACCGCGAGCTATCCCCTCGCCCCTCTGCTTCCTGGTCCTCCTCGCCTGTGTATGTGTATGGCCGAGTGAGTGAGTGAGTGTGTGAGTGGCTGGCTCCGTTCAGTGGCCGGCGTGGTCAGATCCGCCCGTACAGTCTAACCGCGAGCTATCCCCCCGCCCCTCTGCTTCCTGGTCTGCCTCGCCTGTGTATGTGTATGGCCGAGTGAGTGTGACTGGCTCCGTTCAGTGGCCGGCGTGGTCAGATCCGCCCGTACAGTCTAACCGCGAGCTATCCCCCCGCCCCTCTGCTTGCTGGTCTGCGTCGCCTGTGTATGTGTATGGCCGAGTGAGTGAGTGAGTGAGTGAGTGGCTGGCTCCGTTCAGTGGCCGGCGTGGTCAGATCCGCCCGTACAGTCTAACCGCGAGCTATCCCCTCGCCCCTCTGCTTCCTGGTCTGCCTCGCCTGTGTATGTGTATGGCTGAGTGGCTAGCTCCGTTCAGTGGCCGGCGTGGTCAGATCCGCCCGTACAGTCTAACCGCGAGCTATCCCCTCGCCCCTCTGCTTCCTGGTCCTCCTCGCCTGTGTATGTGTATGGCCGAGTGAGTGAGTGTGTGAGTGGCTGGCTCCGTTCAGTGGCCGGCGTGGTCAGATCCACCCGTACAGTCTAACCGCGAGCTATCCCCCCGCCCCTCTGCTTCCTGGTCTGCCTCGCCTGTGTATGTGTATGGCCGATGAGTGAGTGAGTGAGTGTGTGAGTGCTGGCTCCGTTCAGTGGCCGGCGTGGTCAGATCCGCCCGTACAGTCTAACCGCGAGCTATCCCCTCGCCCCTCTGCTTCCTGGTCCTCCTCGCCTGTGTATGTGTATGGCCGAGTGAGTGAGTGTGTGAGTGGCTGGCTCCGTTCAGTGGCCGGCGTGGTCAGATCCACCCGTACAGTCTAACCGCGAGCTATCCCCCCGCCCCTCTGCTTCCTGGTCTGCCTCGCCTGTGTATGTGTATGGCCGAGTGAGTGAGTGGCTGGCTCCGTTCAGTGGCCGGCGTGGTCAGATCCGCCCGTACAGTCTAACCGCGAGCTATCCCCCCGCCCCTCTGCTTCCTGGTCTGCCTCGCCTGTGTATGTGTATGGCCGAGTGAGTGAGTGAGTGTGTGAGTGGCTGGCTCCGTTCAGTGGCCGGCGTGGTCAGATCCGCCCGTACAGTCTAACCGCGAGCTATCCCCTCGCCCCTCTGCTTCCTGGTCTGCCTCGCCTGTGTATGTGTATGGCCGAGTGAGTGAGTGTGTGAGTGGCTGGCTCCGTTCAGTGGCCGGCGTGGTCAGATCCGCCCGTACAGTCTAACCGCGAGCTATCCCCCCACCCCTCTGCTTCCTGGTCTGCCTCGCCTGTGTATGTGTATGGCCGAGTGAGTGTGTGGCTGGCTCCGTTCAGTGGCGGCGTGGTCAGATCCGCCCCTACAGTCAAACCGCGAGCTATCCCCCCGCCCCTCTGCTTCCTGGTCTGCCTCGCCTGTGTATGTGTATGGCCGAGTGAGTGAGTGAGTGAGTGTGTGAGTGGCTGGCTCCGTTCAGTGGCCGGCGTGGTCAGATCCGCCCGTACAGTCTAACCGCGAGCTATCCCCCCGCCCCTCTGCTTCCTGGTCTGCCTCGCCTGTGTATGTGTATGGCCGAGTGAGTGAGTGAGTGGCTGGCTCCGTTCAGTGGCCGGCGTGGTCAGATCCGCCCGTACAGTCTAACCGCGAGCTATCCCCTCGCCCCTCTGCTTCCTGGTCCTCCTCGCCTGTGTATGTGTATGGCCGAGTGAGTGAGTGTGTGAGTGGCTGGCTCCGTTCAGTGGCCGGCGTGGTCAGATCCACCCGTACAGTCTAACCGCGAGCTATCCCCCCGCCCCTCTGCTTCCTGGTCTGCCTCGCCTGTGTATGTGTATGGCCGAGTGAGTGAGTGAGTGGCTGGCTCCGTTCAGTGGCCGGCGTGGTCAGATCCGCCCGTACAGTCTAACCGCGAGCTATCCCCCCCCCCTCTGCTTCCTGGTCTGCCTCGCCTGTGTATGTGTATGGCCGAGTGAGTGAGTGTGTGAGTGGCTGGCTCCGTTCAGTGGCCGGCGTGGTCAGATCCGCCCGTACAGTCTAACCGCGAGCTATCCCTCCGCCCCTCTGCTTCCTGGTCTGCCTCGCCTGTGTATGTGTATGACCGAGTGAGTGAGTGGCTGGCTCCGTTCAGTGGCCGGCGTGGTCAGATCCGCCCGTACAGTCTAACCGCGAGCTATCCCCTCGCCCCTCTGCTTCCTGGTCTGCCTCGCCTGTGTATGTGAATGGCCGAGTGAGTGAGTGAGTGAGTGTGTGTGGCTGGCTCCGTTCAGTGGCCGGCGTGGTCAGATCCGCCCGTACAGTCTAACCGCGAGCTATCCCCCCGCCCCTCTGCTTCCTGGTCTGCCTCGCCTGTGTATGTGTATGGCCGAGTGAGTGAGTGAGTGAGTGTGTGAGTGGCTGGCTCCGTTCAGTGGCCGGCGTGGTCAGATCCGCCCGTACAGTCTAACCGCGAGCTATCCCCTCGCCCCTCTGCTTCCTGGTCTGCCTCGCCTGTGTATGTGTATGGCGAGTGAGTGAGTGTGTGAGTGGCTGGCTCCGTTCAGTGGCCGGCGTGGTCAGATCCACCCGTACAGTCTAACCGCGAGCTATCCCCCCGCCCCTCTGCTTCCTGGTCTGCCTCGCCTGTGTATGTGTATGGCCGAGTGTGTGAGTGGCTGGCTCCGTTCAGTGGCCGGCGTGGTCAGATCCACCCGTACAGTCTAACCGCGAGCTATCCCCCCGCCCCTCTGCTTCCTGGTCTGCCTCCCTGTGTATGTGTATGGCCGAGTGTGTGAGTGGCTGGCTCCGTTCAGTGGCCGGCGTGGTCAGATCCGCCCGTACAGTCTAACCGCGAGCTATCCCCCCGCCCCTCTGCTTCCTGGTCTGCCTCGCCTGTGTATGTGTATGGCCGAGTGAGTGAGTGTGTGAGTGGCTGGCTCCGTTCAGTGGCCGGCGTGGTCAGATCCGCCCGTACAGTCTAACCGCGAGCTATCCCCCCGCCCCTCTGCTTCCTGGTCTGCCTCGCCTGTGTATGTGTATGACCGAGTGAGTGAGTGGCTGGCTCCGTTCAGTGGCCGGCGTGGTCAGATCCGCCCGTACAGTCTAACCGCGAGCTATCCCCTCGCCCCTCTGCTTCCTGGTCTGCCTCGCCTGTGTATGTGTATGACCGAGTGAGTGAGTGTGTGAGTGGCTGGCTCCGTTCAGTGGCCGGCGTGGTCAGATCCGCCTGTACAGTCTAACCGCGAGCTATCCCCCCGCCCCTCTGCTTCCTGGTCTGCCTCGCCTGTGTATGTGTATGGCCGAGTGAGTGAGTGAGTGAGTGGCTGGCTCCGTTCGGTGGCCGGCGTGGTCAGATCCGCCCGTACAGTCTAACCGCGAGCTATCCCCCCGCCCCTCTGCTTCCTGGTCTGCCTCGCCTGTGTATGTGTATGGCTGAGTGGCTAGCTCCGTTCAGTGGCGGCGTGGTCAGATCCGCCCATACAGTCTAACCGCGAGCTATCCCCCGCCCCTCTGCTTCCTGGTCTGCCCTCGCCTGTGTATGTGTATGGCCGAGTGAGTGAGTGAGTGAGTGAGTGAGTGAGTGAGTGAGTGAGTGTGTGAGTGGCTGGCTCCGTTCAGTGGCCGGCGTGGTCAGATCCGCCCGTACAGTCTAACCGCGAGCTATCCCCCCGCCCCTCTGCTTCCTGGTCTGCCTCGCCTGTGTATGTGTATGGCCGAGTGAGTGAGTGAGTGGCTGGCTCCGTTCAGTGGCCGGCGTGGTCAGATCCGCCCGTACAGTCTAACCGCGAGCTATCCCCCCGTCCCTCTGCTTCCTGGTCTGCCTCGCCTGTGTATGTGTATGGCCGAGTGAGTGAGTGAGTGGCTGGCTCCGTTCAGTGGCCGGCGTGGTCAGATCCGCCCGTACAGTCTAACCGCGAGCTATCCCCCCGCCCTCTGCTTCCTGGTCTGCCTCGCCTGTGTATGTGTATGGCCGAGTGAGTGAGTGTGTGAGTGGCTGGCTCCGTTCAGTGGCCGGCGTGGTCAGATCCGCCCGTACAGTCTAACCGCGAGCTATCCCCCCGCCCCTCTGCTTCCTGGTCTGCCTCGCCTGTGTATGTGTATGGCCGAGTGAGTGAGTGAGTGGCTGGCTCCGTTCGGTGGCCGGCGTGGTCAGATCCGCCCGTACAGTCTAACCGCGAGCTATCCCCCCGCCCCTCTGCTTCCTGGTCTGCCTCGCCTGTGTATGTGTATGGCTGAGTGGCTAGCTCCGTTCAGTGGCCGGCGTGGTCAGATCCGCCGTACAGTCTAACCGCGAGCTATCCCCCCGCCCCTCTGCTTCCTGGTCTGCCTCGCCTGTGTATGTGTATGGCCGAGTGAGTGAGTGAGTGAGTGAGTGAGTGAGTGAGTGAGTGTGTGAGTGGCTGGCTCCGTTCAGTGGCCGGCGTGGTCAGATCCATCCGCGTACAGTCTAACCGCGAGCTATCCCCTCGCCCCTCTGCTTCCTGGTCTGCCTCGCCTGTGTATGTGAATGGCCGAGTGTGAGTGAGTGAGTGTGTGAGTGGCTGCTCCGTTCAGTGGCCGGCGTGGTCAGATCCGCCCGTACAGTCTAACCGCGAGCTATCCCCTCGCCCCTCTGCTTCCTGGTCCTCCTCGCCTGTGTATGTGTATGGCCGAGTGAGTGAGTGAGTGTGTGAGTGGCTGGCTCCGTTCAGTGGCCGGCGTGGTCAGATCCGCCCGTACAGTCTAACCGCGAGCTATCCCCCCGCCCTCTGCTTCCTGGTCTGCCTCGCCTGTGTATGTGTATGGCCGAGTGAGTGAGTGACTGGCTCCGTTCAGTGGCCGGCGTGGTCAGATCCGCCCGTACAGTCTAACCGCGAGCTATCCCCCCGCCCCTCTGCTTGCTGGTCTGCGTCGCCTGTGTATGTGTATGGCCGAGTGAGTGAGTGAGTGAGTGAGTGGCTGGCTCCGTTCAGTGGCCGGCGTGGTCAGATCCGCCCGTACAGTCTAACCGCGAGCTATCCCCTCGCCCCTCTGCTTCCTGGTCTGCCTCGCCTGTGTATGTGTATGGCTGAGTGGCTAGCTCCGTTCAGTGGCCGGCGTGGTCAGATCCGCCCGTACAGTCTAACCGCGAGCTATCCCCTCGCCCCTCTGCTTCCTGTCCTCCTCGCCTGTGTATGTGTATGGCCGAGTGAGTGAGTGTGTGAGTGGCTGGCTCGTTCAGTGGCCGGCGTGGTCAGATCCACCCGTACAGTCTAACCGCGAGCTATCCCCCGCCCCTCTGCTTCCTGGTCTGCCTCGCCTGTGTATGTGTATGGCCGAGTGAGTGAGTGGCTGGCTCCGTTCAGTGGCCGGCGTGGTCAGATCCGCCCGTACAGTCTAACCGCGAGCTATCCCCCCGCCCCTCTGCTTCCTGGTCTGCCTCGCCTGTGTATGTGTATGGCCGTGAGTGAGTGAGTGTGTGAGTGGCTGGCTCCGTTCAGTGGCCGGCGTGGTCAGATCCGCCCGTACAGTCTAACCGCGAGCTATCCCCTCGCCCCTCTGCTTCCTGGTCTGCCTCGCCTGTGTATGTGTATGGCCGAGTGAGTGAGTGTGTGAGTGGCTGGCTCCGTTCAGTGGCCGGCGTGGTCAGATCCGCCCGTACAGTCTAACCGCGAGCTATCCCCACCCC
This sequence comes from Caranx ignobilis, assembly GCA_021432705.1. Taxonomy (NCBI): domain Eukaryota; kingdom Metazoa; phylum Chordata; class Actinopteri; order Carangiformes; family Carangidae; genus Caranx; species Caranx ignobilis. The sequence continues at coordinate 4,938,467 of MU269982.1, forward strand.
TCTGCTTCCTGGTCTGCCTCGCCTGTGTATGTGTATGGCCGAGTGAGTGTGTGGCTGGCTCCGTTCAGTGGGCGGCGTGGTCAGATCCGCCCCTACAGTCAAACCGCGAGCTATCCCCCCGCCCCTCTGCTTCCTGGTCTGCCTCGCCTGTGTATGTGTATGGCCGAGTGAGTGTGAGTGAGTGTGTGAGTGGCTGGCTCCGTTCAGTGGCCGCGTGGTCAGATCCGCCCGTACAGTCTAACCGCGAGCTATCCCCCCGCCCCTCTGCTTCCTGGTCTGCCTCGCCTGTGTATGTGTATGGCCGAGTGAGTGAGTGGCTGGCTCCGTTCAGTGGCCGGCGTGGTCAGATCCGCCCGTACAGTCTAACCGCGAGCTATCCCCTCGCCCCTCTGCTTCCTGGTCCTCCTCGCCTGTGTATGTGTATGGCCGAGTGAGTGAGTGTGTGAGTGGCTGGCTCCGTTCAGTGGCCGCGTGGTCAGATCCACCCGTACAGTCTAACCGCGAGCTATCCCCCCGCCCTCTGCTCCTGGTCTGCCTCGCCTGTGTATGTGTATGGCCGAGTGAGTGAGTGAGTGGCTGGCTCCGTTCAGTGGCCGCGTGGTCAGATCCGCCCGTACAGTCTAACCGCGAGCTATCCCCCCGCCCCTCTGCTTCCTGGTCTGCCTCGCCTGTGTATGTGTATGGCCGAGTGAGTGAGTGTGTGAGTGGCTGGCTCCGTTCAGTGGCCGGCGTTGTCAGATCCGCCCGTACAGTCTAACCGCGAGCTATCCCTCCGCCCCTCTGCTTCCTGGTCTGCCTCGCCTGTGTATGTGTATGACCGAGTGAGTGAGTGGCTGGCTCCGTTCAGTGGCGGCGTGGTCAGATCCGCCCGTACAGTCTAACCGCGAGCTATCCCCTCGCCCCTCTGCTTCCTGGTCTGCCTCGCCTGTGTATGTGAATGGCCGAGTGAGTGAGTGAGTGAGTGTGTGAGTGGCTGGCTCCGTTCAGTGGCCGGCGTGGTCAGATCCGCCCGTACAGTCTACCGCGAGCTATCCCCCGCCCCTCTGCTTCCTGGTCTGCCTCGCCTGTGTATGTGTATGGCCGAGTGAGTGAGTGAGTGAGTGTGTGAGTGGCTGGCTCCGTTCAGTGGCGGCGTGGTCAGATCCGCCCGTACAGTCTAACCGCGAGCTATCCCCTCGCCCCTCTGCTTCCTGGTCTGCCTCGCCTGTGTATGTGAATGGCCGAGTGAGTGAGTGAGTGTGTGTGAGTGGCTGGCTCCGTTCAGTGGCCGGCGTGGTCAGATCCGCCCGTACAGTCTAACCGCGAGCTATCCCCTCGCCCCTCTGCTTCCTGTCCTCCTCGCCTGTGTATGTGTATGGCCGAGTGAGTGAGTGGCTGGCTCCGTTCAGTGGCCGGCGTAGTCAGATCCGCCCGTACAGTCTAACCGCGAGCTATCCCCCCGCCCCTCTGCTTCCTGGTCTGCCTCGCCTGTGTATGTGTATGGCGAGTGAGTGAGTGGCTGGCTCCGTTCAGTGGCCGGCGTGGTCAGATCCGCCCGTACAGTCTAACCGCGAGCTATCCCCTCGCCCCTCTGCTTCCTGGTCTGCCTCGCCTGTGTATGTGTATGGCCGAGTGAGTGAGTGAGTGTGTGAGTGGCTGGCTCCGTTCAGTGGCCGGCGTGGTCAGATCCGCCCGTACAGTCTAACCGCGAGCTATCCCCCCGCCCCTCTGCTTCCTGGTCTGCCTCGCCTGCGTATGTGTATGGCCGAGTGAGTGAGTGTGTGAGTGGCTGGCTCCGTTCAGTGGCCGGCGTGGTCAGATCCGCCCGTACAGTCTAACCGCGAGCTATCCCCTCGCCCTCTGCTTCCTGGTCTGCCTCGCCTGTGTATGTGAATGACCGAGTGAGTGAGTTTGTGAGTGGCTGGCTCCGTTCAGTGGCCGGCGTGGTCAGATCCGCCTGTACAGTCTAACCGCGAGCTATCCCCCCGCCCCTCTGCTTCCTGGTCTGCCTCGCCTGTGTATGTGTATGGCCGAGTGAGTGAGTGAGTGAGTGGCTGGCTCCGTTCGGTGGCCGGCGTGGTCAGATCCGCCCGTACAGTCTAACCGCGAGCTATCCCCCCGCCCCTCTGCTTCCTGGTCTGCCTCGCCTGTGTATGTGTATGGCTGAGTGGCTAGCTCCGTTCAGTGGCCGGCGTGGTCGATCCGCCCGTACAGTCTAACCGCGAGCTATCCCCCCGCCCCTCTGCTTCCTGGTCTGCCTCGCCTGTGTATGTGTATGGCCGAGTGAGTGAGTGAGTGAGTGAGTGAGTGTGTGAGTGGCTGGCTCCGTTCAGTGGCCGGCGTGGTCAGATCCGCCCGTACAGTCTAACCGCGAGCTATCCCCTCGCCCCTCTGCTTCCTGGTCTGCCTCGCCTGTGTATGTGTATGGCCGAGTGAGGAGTGTGTGAGTGGCTGGCTCCGTTCAGTGGCCGGCGTGGTCAGATCCACCCGTACAGTCTAACCGCGAGCTATCCCCCCGCCCCTCTGCTTCCTGGTCTGCCTCGCCTGTGTATGTGTATGGCCGAGTGTGTGAGTGGCTGGCTCCGTTCAGTGGCGGCGTGGTCAGATCCACCCGTACAGTCTAACCGCGAGCTATCCCCCCGCCCCTCTGCTTCCTGGTCTGCCTCGCCTGTGTATGTGTATGGCCGAGTGTGTGAGTGGCTGGCTCCGTTCAGTGGCCGGCGTGGTCAGATCCGCCCGTACAGTCTAACCGCGAGCTATCCCCCCGCCCCTCTGCTTCCTGGTCTGCCTCGCTGTGTATGTGTATGGCCGAGTGAGTGAGTGTGTGAGTGGCTGGCTCCGTTCAGTGGCCGGCGTGGTCAGATCCGCCCGTACAGTCTAACCGCGAGCTATCCCCCCGCCCCTCTGCTTCCTGGTCTGCCTCGCCTGTGTATGTGTATGACCGAGTGAGTGAGTGGCTGGCTCCGTTCAGTGGCCGGCGTGGTCAGATCCGCCCGTACAGTCTAACCGCGAGCTATCCCTCGCCCCTCTGCTTCCTGGTCTGCCTCGCCTGTGTATGTGTATGACCGAGTGAGTGAGTGTGTGAGTGGCTGGCTCCGTTCAGTGGCCGGCGTGGTCAGATCCGCCTGTACAGTCTAACCGCGAGCTATCCCCCCGCCCCTCTGCTTCCTGGTCTGCCTCGCCTGTGTATGTGTATGGCCGAGTGAGTGAGTGAGTGAGTGAGTGGCTGCTCCGTTCGGTGGCCGGCGTGGTCAGATCCGCCCGTACAGTCTAACCGCGAGCTATCCCCCCGCCCTCTGCTTCCTGGTCTGCCTCGCCTGTGTATGTGTATGGCTGAGTGGCTAGCTCCGTTCAGTGGCCGGCGTGGTCAGATCCGCCCATACAGTCTAACCGCGAGCTATCCCCCCGCCCCTCTGCTTCCTGGTCTGCCTCGCCTGTGTATGTGTATGGCCGAGTGAGTGAGTGATGGTGAGTGAGTGAGTGAGTGAGTGAGTGTGTGAGTGGCTGGCTCCGTTCAGTGGCCGGCGTGGTCAGATCCGCCCGTACAGTCTAACCGCGAGCTATCCCCCCGCCCCTCTGCTTCCTGGTCTGCCTCGCCTGTGTATGTGTATGGCCGAGTGAGTGAGTGAGTGGCTGGCTCCGTTCAGTGGCCGGCGTGGTCAGATCCGCCCGTACAGTCTAACCGCGAGCTATCCCCCCGTCCCTCTGCTTCCTGGTCTGCCTCGCCTGTGTATGTGTATGGCCGAGTGAGTGAGTGAGTGGCTGGCTCCGTTCAGTGGCCGGCGTGGTCAGATCCGCCCGTACAGTCTAACCGCGAGCTATCCCCCCGCCCCTCTGCTTCCTGTCTGCCTCGCCTGTGTATGTGTATGGCCGAGTGAGTGAGTGTGTGAGTGGCTGGCTCCGTTCAGTGGCCGGCGTGGTCAGATCCGCCCGTACAGTCTAACCGCGAGCTATCCCCCCGCCCCTCTGCTTCCTGGTCTGCCTCGCCTGTGTATGTGTATGGCGAGTGAGTGAGTGAGTGGCTGGCTCCGTTCGGTGCCGGCGTGGTCAGATCCGCCCGTACAGTCTAACCGCGAGCTATCCCCCCGCCCCTCTGCTTCCTGGTCTGCCTCGCCTGTGTATGTGTATGGCTGAGTGGCTAGCTCCGTTCAGTGGCCGGCGTGGTCAGATCCGCCCGTACAGTCTAACCGCGAGCTATCCCCCCGCCCTCTGCTTCCTGTCTGCCTCGCCTGTGTATGTGTATGCCGAGTGAGTGAGTGAGTGAGTGAGTGAGTGAGTGAGTGAGTGTGTGAGTGGCTGGCTCCGTTCAGTGGCCGGCGTGGTCAGATCCGCCCGTACAGTCTAACCGCGAGCTATCCCCTCGCCCCTCTGCTTCCTGGTCTGCCTCGCCTGTGTATGTGAATGGCCGAGTGAGTGTGAGTGGTGTGTGAGTGGCTGGCTCCGTTCAGTGGCCGGCGTGGTCAGATCCGCCCGTACAGTCTAACCGCGAGCTATCCCCTCGCCCCTCTGCTTCCTGGTCCTCCTCGCCTGTGTATGTGTATGGCCGAGTGAGTGAGTGAGTGTGTGAGTGGCTGGCTCCGTTCAGTGGCCGGCGTGGTCGATCCGCCCGTACAGTCTAACCGCGAGCTATCCCCCCGCCCCTCTGCTTCCTGGTCTGCCTCGCCTGTGTATGTGTATGGCCGAGTGAGTGAGTGACTGGCTCCGTTCAGTGGCCGGCGTGGTCAGATCCGCCCGTACAGTCTAACCGCGAGCTATCCCCCCGCCCCTCTGCTTGCTGGTTCTGCGTCGCCTGTGTATGTGTATGCCGAGTGAGTGGAGTGAGTGAGTGAGTGGCTGGCTCCGTTCAGTGCCGGCGTGGTCAGATCCGCCCGTACAGTCTAACCGCGAGCTATCCCCTCGCCCCTCTGCTTCCTGGTCTGCCTCGCCTGTGTATGTGTATGGCTGAGTGGCTAGCTCCGTTCAGTGGCCGGCGTGGTCAGATCCGCCCGTACAGTCTAACCGCGAGCTATCCCCCTCGCCCCTCTGCTTCCTGGTCCTCCTCGCCTGTGTATGTGTATGGCCGAGTGAGTGAGTGTGTGAGTGGCTGGCTCCGTTCAGTGCCGGCGTGGTCAGATCCACCCGTACAGTCTAACCGCGAGCTATCCCCCCGCCCTCTGCTTCCTGGTCTGCCTCGCCTGTGTATGTGTATGGCCGAGTGAGTGAGTGGCTGGCTCCGTTCAGTGGCCGGCGTGGTCAGATCCGCCCGTACAGTCTAACCGCGAGCTATCCCCCCGCCCCTCTGCTTCCTGGTCTGCCTCGCCTGTGTATGTGTATGGCCGAGTGAGTGAGTGTGTGAGTGGCTGGCTCCGTTCAGTGGCCGGCGTGGTCAGATCCGCCCGTACAGTCTAACCGCGAGCTATCCCCCTCGCCCTCTGCTTCCTGGTCTGCCTCGCCTGTTATGTGTATGCCGAGTGAGTGAGTGGCTGGCTCCGTTCAGTGCCCCGCGTGGTCAGATCCGCCCGTACAGTCTAACCGCGAGCTATCCCCTCGCCCCTCTGCTTGCTGGTCTGCCTCGCCTGTGTATGTGCATGGCCGAGTGAGTGAGTGTGTGAGTGGCTGGCTCCGTTTCAGTGGCCGGCGTGGTCAGATCCGCCCGTACAGTCTAACCGCGAGCTATCCCCCCCCCCTCTGCTTCCTGGTCTGCCTCGCCTGTGTATGTGTATGGCCGAGTGAGTGAGTGACTGGCTCCGTTCAGTGGCCGGCGTGGTCAGATCCGCCCGTACAGTCTAACCGCGACCTATCCCCCCGCCCCTCTGCTTGCTGGTCTGCCTCGCCTGTGTATGTGTATGGCCGAGTGAGTGAGTGAGTGAGTGAGTGGCTGGCTCCGTTCAGTGGCGGCGTGGTCCAGATCCGCCCGTACAGTCTAACCGCGAGCTATCCCTCGCCCCTCTGCTTCCTGGTCTGCCTCGCCTGTGTATGTGTATGGCTGAGTGGCTAGCTCCGTTCAGTGGCCGGCGTGGTCAGATCCGCCCGTACAGTCTAACCGCGAGCTATCCCCTCGCCCCTCTGCTTCCTGGTCCTCCTCGCCTGTGTATGTGTATGGCCGAGTGAGTGAGTGTGTGAGTGGCTGGCTCCGTTCAGTGGCCGGCGTGGTCAGATCCACCCGTACAGTCTAACCGCGAGCTATCCCCCGCCCCTCTGCTTCCTGGTCTGCCTCGCCTGTGTATGTGTATGGCCGAGTGAGTGAGTGGCTGGCTCCGTTCAGTGGCCGGCGTGGTCAGATCCGCCCGTACAGTCTAACCGCGAGCTATCCCCCGCCCCTCTGCTTCCTGGTCTGCCTCGCCTGTGTATGTGTATGGCCGAGTGAGTGAGTGTGTGAGTGGCTGGCTCCGTTCAGTGCCGGCGTGGTCAGATCCGCCCGTACAGTCTAACCGCGAGCTAATCCCCCGCCCCTCTGCTTCCTGGTCTGCCTCGCCTGTGTATGTGTATGACCGAGTGAGTGAGTGCTGGCTCCGTTCAGTGGCCGGCGTGGTCAGATCCGCCCGTACAGTCTAACCGCGAGCTATCCCCCGCCCCCTCTGCTTCCTGGTCTGCCTCGCTGTGTATGTGTATGGCCGAGTGAGTGAGTGTGTGAGTGGCTGGCTCCGTTCAGTGGCCGGCGTGGTCAGATCCGCCTGTACAGTCTAACCGCGAGCTATCCCCCCGCCCTCTGCTTCCTGGTCTGCCTCGCCTGTGTATGTGTATGGCCGAGTGAGTGAGTGAGTGGCTGGCTCCGTTCGGTGGCCGGCGTGGTCAGATCCGCCCGTACAGTCTAACCGCGAGCTATCCCCCCGCCCCTCTGCTTCCTGGTCTGCCTCGCCTGTGTATGTGTATGGCTGAGTGGCTAGCTCCGTTCAGTGGCCGCGTGGTCAGATCCGCCCGTACAGTCTAACCCGCGAGCTATCCCCCCGCCCCTCTGCTTCCTGGTCTGCCTCGCTGTGTGTGTGTATGGTGTCGAGTGAGTGAGGAGTGAGTGAGTGAGTGAGTGAGTGAGTGAGTGTGTGAGTGGCTGGCTCCGTTCAGTGGCCGCGTGGTCAGATCCGCCCTACAGTCTAACCGCGAGCTATCCCCCCGCCCCTCTGCTTCCTGGTCTGCCTCGCCTGTGTATGTGAATGGCCGAGTGAGTGAGTGAGTGTGTGAGTGGCTAGCTCCGTTCAGTGGCCGGCGTGGTCAGATCCGCCCGTACAGTCTAACCGCGAGCTATCCCCCCGCCCCTCTGCTTCCTGGTCTGCCTCGCCCTGTGGAGTTGTGATATGATGTTTCCGCCAGTGTGGCCTGAGGAGTGCGACGCCTGTGTAGTCAGTGAGTGAGTGAGTGAGTGAGTGAGTGAGTGAGTGAGTGAGGTGTGAGTGGCTGGCTCCGTTCAGTGGCCGGCGTGGTCAGATCCGCCCGTACAGTCTAACCGCGAGCTATTCCCTCGCCCCTCTGCTTCCTGGTCTGCCTCGCCTGTGTATGTGTATGGCCGAGTGTGTGAGTGGCTGGCTCCGTTCAGTGGCCGGCGTGGTCAGATCCGCCCATACAGTCTAACCGCGAGCTATCCCCTCGCCCCTCTGCTTCCTGGTCTGCCTCCCCTGTGTATGTGTATGGCCGAGTGAGTGAGTGGCTGGCTCGTTCAGTGGCCGGCGTGGTCAGATCCGCCCGTACAGTCTAACCGCGAGCTATCCCCCCGCCCCTCTGCTTCCTGGTCTGCCTCGCCTGTGTATGTGTATGGCCGTTGAGTGAGTGAGTGTGTGAGTGGCTGGCTCCGTTCAGTGGCCGCGTGGTCAGATCCGCCCGTACAGTCTAACCGCGAGCTGTCCCCTCCGCCTCTGCTCCTGGTCTGCCTCGCCTGTGTATGTGTATGGCCGAGTGAGTGAGTGTGTGAGTGGCTGGCTCCGTTCAGTGGCCGGCGTGGTCAGATCCGCCCGTACAGTCTAACCGCGAGCTATCCCCCCACCCCTCTGCTTCCTGGTCTGCCTCGCCTGTGTATGTGTATGGCCGAGTGAGTGTGTGGCTGGCTCCGTTCAGTGGGCGGCGTGGTCAGATCCGCCCTACAGTCAAACCGCGAGCTATCCCCCCGCCCTCTGCTTCCTGGTCTGCCTCGCCTGTGTATGTGTATGGCCGAGTGAGTGAGTGAGTGAGTGTGTGAGTGGCTGGCTCCGTTCAGTGGCCGGCGTGGTCAGATCCGCCCGTACAGTCTAACCGCGAGCTATCCCCCCGCCCCTCTGCTTCCTGGTCTGCCTCGCCTGTGTATGTGTATGGCCGAGTGAGTGAGTGAGTGGCTGGCTCCGTTCAGTGGCCGGCGTGGTCAGATCCGCCCGTACAGTCTAACCGCGAGCTATCCCCTCGCCCCTCTGCTTCCTGGTCTGCCTCGCCTGTGTATGTGTATGGCCGAGTGAGTGAGTGAGTGGCTGGCTCCGTTCAGTGGCCGGCGTGGTCAGATCCGCCCGTACAGTCTAACCGCGAGCTATCCCCCGCCCCTCTGCTTCCTGGTCTGCCTCGCCTGTGTATGTGTATGGCCGAGTGAGTGAGTGAGTGTGTGAGTGGCTGGCTCCGTTCAGTGGCCGGCGTGGTCAGATCCACCCGTACAGTCTAACCGCGAGCTATCCCCTCGCCCCTCTGCTTCCTGGTCTGCCTCGCCTGTGTATGTGTATGGCCGAGTGAGTGAGTGGCTGGCTCCGTTCAGTGGCCGGCGTGGTCAGATCCGCCCGTACAGTCTAACCGCGAGCTATCCCCTCGCCCCTCTGCTTCCTGGTCTGCCTCGCCTGTGTATGTGTATGGCTGAGTGGCTAGCTCCGTTCAGTGGCCGGCGTGGTCAGATCCGCCCGTACAGTCTAACCGCGAGCTATCCCCCCGCCCCTCTGCTTCCTGGTCTGCCTCGCCTGTGTATGTGTATGGCCGAGTGAGTGAGTGAGTGTGTGAGTGGCTGGCTCCGTTCAGTGGCCGGCGTGGTCAGATCCGCCCGTACAGTCTAACCGCGAGCTATCCCCCCGCCCCTCTGCTTCCTGGTCTGCCTCGCCTGTGTATGTGTATGGTCGAGTCAGTGGCTCCGTTCAGTGGCCGGCGTGGTCAGATCCGCCCGTACATTCTGAACGCGAGCTATCCCCCCGCCCCTCTGCTTCCTGGTCTGCGTAGCGTGTTGTGTGTATGGCCGAGTGAGTGGCTCCGTTCAGTGGCCGGCGTGGTCAGATCCGCCCGTACAGTCTAACCGCGAGCTATCCCCCCGCCCCTCTGCTTCCTGGTCCGTATAGCCTGTGTGTGTGTGTGTGTATGGGCCGTGTGGCTGAGCCTCTCTCCCGTTCACGCCGGCGTGGTCAGATCTGGCCCTGGTTTCGTAACCGTGAGCCAGCGCTACGGCCAGCTGTCCCCCGCCCCTCTGCTTCCTGGTCCGTATAGCCTGTGTGTGTGTGTATGGCGTGTGCTGAGTGTCTTAGGGCCAGCTGCCGAAGGAGCAATGGTGGACGGGGTAGCCAATCACCTTCGCGTCTCCAACATTCAGCACAGCCAATCGCCGTCGCGGATTCTTCTCCGAGCTCCAACATTTCCAACATTTGACCAATCACTGCGCAGAAATGTTGACCGAGGAAGGTCTTTTTTCTGTTGGAGAGACTTAGAAGCAGTCTTATCAACATGGTGAGTTTTTTTAATGTTTTATTTCAGTGCCGAAGTATAAATCATTAGAGAAGAAGCTCTTAGACCGCTCGGACACGCTATCTTCAAACTCTACCGCATGGGGTGTAAATGGACGATGTCATATACAGTGTTTCCAAAAGAAGTATAAAAATACACTACTCACAAAAAGTTAGGGATATTGGGCTTTCGGTGAATTTTCAGAATGCACCTAAAACACACTATACCTTTACAGTAACTTAAGTTGAAATTACACTAAATGCCTCATACTTTCATGATATATATCACTGTAGCATGAACTTTTTACATTTTCCATAAATTTTTCCCAAAGTCAAATATCCCTAAAATTTGTGAGTAGTGTACATAAGCACATAATCTCAATACGTATTGTCCACAATTTTCTATTTATTCAGCCGAGAGTGTTCTGAACATTTATGAGATTGTCGTGTTATTACACATCTATGCATGATAAAAACCCTGGCAGCGGTGGGATTCGAACCCACGCCCCGAAGAGACTGGAGCCTTAATCCAGCGCCTTAGACCGCTCTGCCACGCTACCCCTCGCACGCGCTATAACTCCGAAATCTACCGGAAGTTACGAAAGGTCTCCCTGACGACGGGAAACACAAGAGATCATCGTCTACCTTGATAGCTTCTCTTTACTCTGCCAACTCAATCACAAGGTTACCATAGGGTTTTTTCTACGAGGTGCAAACCTCTGGGTCTCTAATATCTAAGGTAGAGTCAGGTCACCGCTGTTCTGCCTGCATTAGATTTTTCTTCTTTTTGATGTTTTTTCTTTCTTTTTTTTTTTTTTAACTGCTTACGTTTTTATGATACTTAACTGCGAGAGGGTATGGCATAATTACACTAATTCCATAGTGTTTTCATCGTTTTCATCTCTGCCCTCTTGACTGAAGTTGAGTTTCCATTTTGAAGTAGTGTGTAATCCTCTTATCGTCATGTTTACTCTTGGGAAGAACCTTATACACACATCCGGTTCCGTCCCTGCGCCATTTTTGAAACAGCGAGGAGTCGAGCAGTTTGGATCACCGTCAAGCTTTTATGGATTTAATTTGATGAATAATCTGGATACACAGTTTAACACCTGTCATGGTGGAAATGGACCTCAACCGAAGAGGAGCCCTTGCGTCTTGACTGCGTAACTGCTGGATTTTGTTAGATTATTCGACGGCTAATTTGGCTAGCATTGTTAGCGTAGCAAATTACGAGGAACGTTAGCTAATCTCGAGGTGTAGCATGTTAGCCTTGGAGGCATTAGCTAACTCGACAGTGTAATATTTAAACGGTAGATCACGGTTTCAAACTATTTTTATTGATTCTAACGTCGGTACGTTTTGGGAACTCGTTGCGGAATTTTCACGCACTATTGTGGACTTTTTGTGGAGGATCGGTAGTGTTTTTGTGACTTCAAAAATAAGGACTGTTTCAAGAAAAGGCTAAATGCTACCACAAGGACTCATGTCGGGGGACCCCAGCCCGCTGCTAGCTACATTAGCGGCTTGCAGCGAGGCGGTTCGGGTTTTCCACTAAGGACAATTCACAACGGACTTGGCCCCATTTTCATCCATGTAAAAGTATTTGCACTGTGCTCCATGGACTCACTTGGATTTGGTGGCACCTTGTTGTGTTTTATCGGACTTTAAAGAACTTACGAGGCACACGGTGTCGATCAATGGCGCTCTGGCCTCACACCTCGAGTATTTTTCTTTGGCAATACAAGGACTCTGTCGTCATTTGCGAGCTGATCCCTTCTCCATTTTAGTCCTTTATTTGTCCAGTGTTTCAGCGAATATAACAAGGTTTACTATTAAAGTTACCAGATTTAGCCTCCGTGTTCAGTGTTGACGCTGTTTTATTTTGTTACCATACCAGGCCTGTGTTTTTTGTTTTTTTTGTGCTTGATTTAGTAAACTGCTTAGACCTGTAAAAATTTGTCGTGTGTTTCACTATATTTTCTTCCAAACTGGACTACAACACAGTCACTTTTGATGGCTCCATATCACCCTCAGTGAGCTTAAAGGGCAGATTATGGCCCGGGAGCGCCTCAAGGCCAAGACTGCGACCTGCAGATCACCAACGCGCAGACTCGAGAAGGTAGTTACCAGCTGACACATTACAAAATGTATGACACACGTCAGCCATTATTTCCGTAATAACAACAAAAATATCAGATGAACTTTTTGTCTCTATATTTTATCAGATCATAATTTCTGGGTCTGGGAAGGATTTACATATTATCTGTTGACACAGCTATTGTTGTTATTATTATTATTAGGGGATGTCTTACAAGTACAAAGAGCAAAAGCTCACTAGTTATGATTACTGGGAATTAATTTTTTCCTTCTCACTTAAGGGCATTTTTTGTGCGTGCAACAATGGACTGAAAAAATAACGGCAGTCACTATAGTATTGGAAGTAAAATAAGGAAGTAGAAGAATGATGGCACCTACAAGAAGCCTCTTTTTGAAACACACACTAAATATTTAGAAGACTTGCATTTTACTTTTATGAATTTGATATACCTTAGCACCACACCGTCACAGCGAATAATGTTTTTTTGTATACTTTAAGGGAATATATCATCATCTGTACATTTTAAGAGAGTATATGAACCCCCATATCATGCATTTTAATGTTAATATATCAGCCTTGATGGTGATGATAATATGAGAATTGATAAAGATCATAAACTCACCCGCACCTCCTGGTTTGGCTCTTTAACAAGCACTGTGTTTTTCTGTTGTGTGTTACTTTTATTGTAATGAATGAATGTTTTTTTAATGTTGTCAGATTGTCTGTTTGCCCTCTAATGAGCTGCTGCTTTGTTTTTTTTTAGAATATACCGATGATAAGCCCACATCCAAACACACTCTTCCGTGATTGTTCGCCGTACTCCAATTGGTGGAGTAAAACCTGCTGGCAGACGTTCATTGTGTAAGTATAAAGTTATCACTTGATTGAACAGTAGAGTCACTAATATTTACGGCTATAATAAGATTTCAGACAATACCTGTAAATATAGATCACTGGTCTTTCTATGGCACTTATAGTTGAAAACTTGATCCTCTAGACAATCAGAAGTTGACTGATGAGTCATTTTTATTATTAATGGTGTCTTTCTGTCTTGTGTTTGCCTCTGCAGAGATCGTTCTGACACAGCTGTGGTGGGATCTTCTAGACCCGTATGTAAAACAACCCAAAAACAACACTCTCTCCTCCTCCTCCTCCTCCTCCTCCTCTTCTTCTCCCTATCACTCTCTCCCCTCTTCTGGCTTTAGTCACCTTTCTTGAAAACATTCTGTCAACAATGATCAAGCTCTGTGTATCTTCTGTTCACCGTGTGTTGGCTACATTTGTGTTGAGATCTCAACCTATATGTTATATGATGTCTTTTTGGGGGGGTTTTCTTGAGTCACCACAGTTAAGATAGTTTGTTGTTTCTCTCCAAAACAAACCTGACTTTTTTGTTTCTGTTTGAAACTAGCAGATTAAAGTTTTTAATTGTGGCTGAATGAGATTGAGAAGAGAAACAACAGACTAGCCACCATTGTTTTGAATGATCTGAACTGACCAATTGTTGAACTGTTGCCACTGAGAAATAATTTTAAAATGTTATGACTGTATTTCATAATGAAATGGTTTTGTAGCCTGCTTCAGGTCAGGCAAATGTATTTTAAAGGGTTGTGGAAAAGAAAAAATGGTATTTTTGTATTGATAATTCATTGTCATTTTATTTTCTGTGAAAATATTTATTTATGTGGTTTTAGAACCTAGTTAAGTCAGGTGTGGCTGGGATTGATTGTAATTAACTTGATTACAATTACAGACTAAGTTTGTGTGGGTGGAAGAGACTCCCAGTGATTTTTATTTTGAAAGCTTACCCTGCTAAACTTTAATATACTCAAATCTGTGTGCATATACATTTACCAATGTCATTTTTTTTGTCTTGTACAATTTCACCATGAAGATGTTCTATTCTGCTTTAAGTATGGACTGCGCATAACCCTCAAATCCTAAAGGCTCACAGATTCATCCTACAGAGTTAAATGCTTTACTTGAATTCAGATTCTTAAGTGTCTATTTTGAAGAGCAGCAGTAGTAGTTCATCGTGTATTTTTTACAACTGTGGTTTGGGGCATTAGTAAGAAGAAGCTAGTTTTTAACAAGTAAGATGCTGTGACTCGGCCACTGACATACAATGACGTGACCTGATCACAAAATACCATGACACATTATCGATAAAGTAAACACCTTGTCAATCTTTCTGAGGCCTTCCATGGTTGCTGCAGTGACACATATATAACTGGTGTAGTGTCCTGTAAGCTGTAAGCTGCAGAACCTGTCAATAAAGTTGTTCAGTGGTTCAGTGTCAGAACCGCTTGCACCAGATCCCTGTGTGTTCCCTCCACAGCATTCTGAAATACCCAGTCTTTCCTCAGAGCCCTGCATATCATGACGGACAACCCACCCTGCCCGCTTGTTTATTTACTTTAACATATTTTTCTCACCAGAATTAGGCAGAGTAACATTTTTGGAAAAATGACCCTTTTTTTTTGTCCGTGCACCATGAATCTTAATTTGTGGTTCATCGTCTCCTGACCTGCTTTAGAGGCATCCCTTTCTTTCACCCTTCACTCTGTAGTGTTGCATTTGCTGTTTTAGGGCACAATTTTGGAGGAATACTTGACAGTTCGTGTTAGCATTTTTTTTTTCTTCAGCAGGCATATTTAATAAGAATTTCTCTCTCCATTTGTGCTGTATCAGCTCTACATATTTGACAGTTTTGACATTTTCGCGTTTATTTAAACAGCTTGGCACTGTTCTTTGCTGGCTTATTAGTTACAGAAAGAGGTCTTAACTGCTGTGATGAGTCTCTTACAGTCCTGACAACCTCTTTTGCCAAGACAGTGCAAAAAACTCAAATTACTGTGGCCTGGAGAAGGAAAACTGCATGCTAAAATTAAATGTCAAGTATTCCTTTGAGAAAGTCCACCCTCTCCCTTCGTAGTGGGAGAAGCTGTAGGATCTCTATAGAGGGATGTGCCAGTAGTGAACATTTTTGACCTGCTGACGAAGCCCAAGTAGCAAGAAAGCTGTGATGCTCTTTGACATTAAGATAGATGAGGGTAAAGGCTCAGAATAGAAGCAGGTCTAGACTCATGTGTATGTAGAAGAGCAGTTAAACATCTTTGCTTTATTTGTTAAACATTAGTGCAGAGCATTTTTTATTCAGTTGACAGTTGTTGAAGTTCTGTAGGATTTCCATACAGCGGCAGTCATATGCTTTTATTTCAAACTTAAAGAATGATTTTTGCTGCATTAAATCCTTGCTGTAATACTTCTGTATTTGACTTAATGGTCACAAAACTCTTACTTTAGTATAAAGAATAACCTTTTTCCTAGATTACCTATTCATGTTTGGGTAATTTATGAAGTTGCCCCTCCAACATTAAGATTTCTTCCCTGTCAGCAGGTGTTAAAATTGACAGTGTTGAGACTATGCAGTAGTTGGATGACCGTTGTGGATAGTTTTAATTCTTAGATTTAAATGCTCACTCATACTTGCTTTATGTCGTGCGCTCTGAACACTTGCTTTATTTCATGCGCTTTGACTGGTTGACAAAGGCCTTGGCTTTATTGCGAAGACTTAGATGGACTCTGTAAGGGACTGGACACAGATTTGGTGGGAACTATCTGGGCTCTTTATCTTCCACTGTATACCATTAGATATTATGTTAACATCCTTTTTATATCTGTACTCTTGATTCTCCTACAGACTGATTCTTCTCCTTCTATGTCACTCGCCCAACTTGCCAAGGTAGTGTTTCCGTACATATTGATTGTACTTGGAGAAAATATTTCCGAATTGAGTAGACATTTTTTTTCTTTGTGCGTCCAGTTGATATCTTGTTTGTTTTCTTTTGTCCCGTCTTTGTTGTGTTTTAGACTGCTAACCTGGTTGACGCAAATGCATCAGAGGAGGACAGATTAAAGCCATGATGTCTCAGTCCAACCATGAATATGATCCCATACAGTTAGTACACACATTTACTGTTTTAATACCTGGTTTTTGGTCCATGTTTTAAATCATGAACTGGTACAAAACACCATAGAGATTTCAAAAAAACAAACTGTGATTGTTCCTATAGTTACTCCAAGAAGGCAGTAGGACCTCCACCTGCTCACTATACCTGTTTTCGCTGTGGAAAGGCGGCCACTACATTCGGCAATGCCCCATGCTGATGGTAATAATCACGTGGCATTGGGTTTAAGCCACCTATTTTTCTTTTACTGTGGTGCAGTGTAATGTTGATGAGGTGATGATCATTTTTTGTTCTGTTTTGTTTTAGGTCCAGGATAAGAATGTGGAGGGTCCCAAGCCTGTAAGGATTAGTAAGGGCATTCCTCAGAGCTTCATGGTGAAAGCAGAGCCAGGCACCAAAGGAGCCATGTTAACCAGCACAGGAAATATGCAATACCTGCAATAGATGCGTATGTGTTGATTAAGAATGCTCACAAATGTAATCCATTTACTATACCTCTGCGTTACTTGCCATAATATTTTGTTGTTCTCATAATAACCTGTTTTGCATCCATGTCTTTCTTGATAAGTAACCAGAAACTGAGAAAACCTAACTGTTGCCCTCAGAATTATAATATATTATTATTAATGTGTTAACACAGGGAAGCATATGCACAAGGGAAGAAGGAGCGCCCTCCCTTTGTTCCACATGACAGTCGTCATCTGAGGACGATACGGACCCAATCCCTGACGAACTCCTGTGTCCAATCTGCAATGACCTGATGACAGATGCTGTTGTTATACCCTGCTGCGGAAACAGTTACTGCGATGATTGTAAGTTGTTGGTCGAGATACTTGGGTAGTAATGAGCTAAATTTGCAAACGTCCCGGGCCACGCTGCATATGTTCAGACTGATTTTTGATGGGCTGGAAAATAATATAGACCAGGCAGTTTAAATGGATCTTCAAAGCTTTACTTTCAACTAATTTTGGTACTGTTTGTTTTCAGGTATCCGGACTGCCTTGTTGGACTCAGAGGAGCACATCTGCTACACATGCAAACAGTCAGATGTTTCACCTGACAACCTCATTGCCAACAAATTTCTACGACAGGTAACCACTTCAGATGTGTACATTTGAATGTGTTGTTTTGATTCATTTTATTTGAACTAAACTAGAACATACTGTCTTTGTAACTGTAAGTTTCTGGTTTTCTCCTTCAGGCTGTGAACAACTTTAAGAATGAAACAGGATACACCAAACATGCACGCAAACAGCTCCAACATGCATCCGTGCCAGCACCGCGCCTACAGCTGGCCAGACCTCTGCACTCGAGGCAACAGGACCCACTGATGCCCACTGTCACTCACCCTCCCGCTACAAGCGTGCCCACCACTGCCCCTCAGGTACAGGTACAGCTCCCTGCACCTGCTCCTGCTACCACCGCTGCTCCTACTCCTCCTCACGCTGCTGCTGTCGAGGATCAAGTTGCTTCACCGGCTCCTGCACCTGTTATTGACCACCATTCTCCTATGCACTCCACCAGCCAGGGTGAACCGCCCCCCCACCAGGGTAAGTAAATACACATAATCGTGGAGTGACATTTTGAAGCCAGTAGCCATATACACCTCTCATGCTGTGTTTTCTGTTTCAGTGAGACAGATCCAGAACCTACTGTGACACCAGGCTCATCAGGTACCTCAGAAAGTGGATCACAGGTGAGTCTGATTTGATCAGCTCTGTTGATGCGTTATTATTGTTGCTAGTTTTGTTGAGAATTACAGACTCAAGCCCATCTTTAGCCCATACCTGCATATCCCTGAAACACAAGAAATGAACTCTCTTGGAGGTAACTAAATTTCTCTCGCTGTGATTTCTTCCACAGGGCTACCACGTTACAGTTATTGGCCATCCGCCACCTGCAAGGCCACCTCATCCATCAGGTAAGAGGTTCAATTCAATTTAGATCATTTAATGAGACTGAGTGGGCTTGACGGAAAGACATCCAGCAGCTAACAAACTGTCTCTCTGCTATATCAGGTCACCAGTCGCGTCCCCACCACTCTCACAGAGGGGGAGGCAGGCACTGGGAGAGGTAAGGCCATACACATCTGAGCTATTAGAAGTTTGTAGTCGATCATGTCGGCATCACTTTTTGACTTGCGTCCTTCTCTCAGTGCCAGGTCATACAGAAGTAGAGGAGAGCACCCTGCGGCCCACCTCCAGACGGCTCCACCTCCTGCACCTGCTCCTCCCGTGTACCCAACTCCGTCCCTGTACCCGCCCCCACCACAGGCCTACCCCCCTCCATATGCCGCTGGCCCTGGGATCATCGCCCCCCCTGCCCTCGGATACCAGCCCCAGCCCATCTATCCCCCTGGACCACCAGGGCTCAACCCTCCCTGGGTTCCCCCTGGTGCCCAGCCCCCTCTAGCACACCTTGCACCTTCACTATCTCAGCCTAAGGATGATTTCTACAGGCCACGGCACCGTCCTGACAAGTGAGTGTCTGTTTTTTTAAATTTCACACAGCTAACATGGCTACTGATTGCTTTTGTGGGATTTGCACAAAGAATAATACTTAACGCCACTCTGAGTTCAAGAGGAAAAACTAAAAGTTCGGGTGTCCTGTTTTTGAATCCATAGAGTTACATCCAAACTGGATGAGTTTACTCAAGACTTCCACAAAGAGCTTATGAAGTACAGAAATCCACCAAAGAGAAGAAGACTGTCTTACTCCAGGTAACTTCATTAAGACGACATGACAAAATTGGTTTTGGTTCTCACAGTAATTACATAAGCATAATCCTTTGAGCCATTTGGTCCATTTTAACATAATCTTCTCTCTCTCTCTCTCTCCCTCTCTCTCTCTCTCTCTCTCTCTCTCTCTGTTTCCTTCTGTTCCTCTCAACTATTTCCTCCACTAGATCCCGGTCATACAGTCGCTCTCCATTCAGCCCGTTCCCCCTACACTCGCTCAAGATCAAGGTCACGGTCAAGATCAAGATCTAGGTCTTACTCCTATTCCCCCAGTCGATCCCGCTCCCGTTCACGCTCCCATGGCCGGTCCTATCCCCGTTCCCCGTACTCCAGACGCAATGGACGCAGTTACGGACGTTCACGTTCGAGGTCCCGCTCTCGCTCGAGGTCATATGGGTATCGTCGCTCTGGCTCACCTCGGTCTCCTCCCTCCTATCGGGGTGGAGGCTGGGAGGGAGCTGAAGGAGCAGTACCCTACAGGTCAAGGACACGGTCTCGGTCACCTGGTGGCTACCGGAGCCGCAGCCCTGGTGGACGGAAGCCACCTCCTCGGGAGCTTGCACCGTACGAAATGAAGGCACAGAGTCCTGGCGGCCATGAGCGCTGGGAGAGAGAGAGGTATCGCCAGTGGGAAAAGGAGTACGCAGACTGGTACAACAAGTACTACAAAGACTACGACAACCAACATCCCTCACTGCATCACAGAGGGCGTGGCAGCAGAGACAGGGAAAGGGACAGACTGTCCCCATTATCCAGAGATTACTCACCCAGGGAAGAGGAAGACGAGGGAAAGAAGAGCGAGGCGCTCCCCCTCACCATCCTCCATCCTCGTCCTCATCAGGGACCAAGTCCAGCACTAAGGTCCAGAAGACAAAGAAATTGAAAAAGAAGAAGACTGGCGAGGAACCAGAGCCGTCACACCAGTCTGTGGACAGAGGTGATGCTACTCCTGTCAGAGATGAACCAATGGATGAGATCCCATCGCTCTCTAAAACGCCTCCAATCTCCTCCAAGCCTCCATCTAGTGCTGCAACCACTAAAGCTCCACCTTCCAAAAGTACTGCTACGCCTGTTAAACCCTCAACTAAGGCCACCTCGAAGACTCAGTCTGATAAGACTAAGAAAGACAAAGGTCAGAAGGTAAAAGCCAAAGTGAAAACAGAGGCTGTAAAGGCAAAGAGTGACAAGGTGAAGAAAAAGACTGGAGAAGTTGGAGTGATCAAAAAGAAAGACTCTTCGTCCTCCTCCTCTTCTGTTGCCAAACCATTGAAGACCATTAAAGCCAAGCCAGAAGAGACTTTCAACTCAACAGCCCCTAAGAAGGACAAAAGTAAAAGCTCTACAGTGAGGCCCGCCCTGCTCAAGACTCCACCACTGCCCCAGAGCCTGCCTCTACCTCTTCCCTCTCTTCATGACGGCCCTCGCCAGGCCACGACATGCGAGGTAGAAGAGATCTTCCTTTGGGTGGTGGTCTCCTTCCCATCCCCCATCAACACGGGCTCCCTCTCCTCCACCGACCTCCCTCTCCAGGTGACAGTCGGAGGAGGATGGGAGATGAGGGCCGCTCTTTACTCGGACCTCCTCCAGGGAAGCAGCGGAGGATGGATGGGTTAGGTGGTGGTGGTGGTGGATGTCATCCCCACTCACACATGTCTCACCAGCCCCCGCTCCACCGACTCCCGCCCCCTTCAGACAGACCTGGTCTTCTTCCTTTAACAGGGAGCCGTGAGATGGGGCGGGGAGACGCAGATCGAGGAGCCATCAGGCCTCTAATGGACCTCCAGGTGAGTCTGTTCCCTCAAGTCCTCTGCTGGGGAGAAGATTTATGTTTTTAATTTTCACATGAATTCTGGGTGTCATTAAGATAGTTTTACAGTTACAGGCACTAATCATCATACAGCCCTGTAGCTTTATTTCCTTATATTTACAATGATTTAAAATTCTCACTTCAGTGCCTTTGATTTCATTAATATTTTAGCATTCATAAGCAGTAAACAAACATCTTTTATTTATTTAATTTAAAACATCCGAATCCCTAACAACACATTATAATGCAGTAGTACAGATGTACTTTTTAAACTATGAATGTGTAGTATTTGTTGGCAATTATGATTTATGCCAAGTAAAATGCTCTAATTGACTTGTATCCACTTGCAGCTTAACAACTGATAAATGTCTTTACTGCTTATATGATTGAGTTCATGGACTTAAATGTGAATGGCATTGCAATTTAGTGTGATGCAAGGTAACATGGGATAGTTTCTGTTTTCCAAAGCCCAAAGATAAGTTAAATATTGAGTTGACTACAAATCACCCCTCTAATGCTCTGTGTTTGTTTTTGTCCAATCCCAGGTGAAACCCCTGACCCAGAGGAGGATCAAGCTGAACAGGGACCTGGGAAGAAAAGGCAGCACCGAGACAGCGGTCTCAGACAGACCATCATCAGGTCCCGAGAAGACGGCGCCCACCTCAGAACGTTCAGCTTCTGCTAACATCTCCGAAGAAGACCGACCAAGCAGCGCCACCGAAGGATCTGGAAGAAAGGAGCGGTCTGCGTCTGTGGAGAGAGGAGCCTCCAGAGAGAGACCAGGGAGTGCTGGAGAGAGACTGCAGGGCTCTGACAGAGAGCAGGACAGAAGCTCTGGACTGGACAGAGAGCGAGACAGAGACAGGACTTCTGGATCAGACAGAGAAAGAGAACGAGAACGAGAACGAGAAGAGAAGAGAAAAGGAAAGAGAAAGAGAAAGGGAGAGGGACAGAGAAAGAGACAGAAGTCTGGGTTCTGACAGAGAGAAGGACAGGGTCTCTGGGTCCAGCTCACAGAAACCAGCAGTTACAGTGGAGAAAGAAACTGAAGGAGACAGGTCAACGAAGACAGACCGAAAGAACTCCAGTGGTGGAAGTGGAGGAGGGAGATCGGTTTGTCTGGATAAAATGACCATCGGTGAGAAATCAGCCATCACCAGGAAACAGTCAGACCATCAGGAGAAACCAAGCACATCCTCCTCAAAGGAGAGAAGTGAAGGATCAGACAGAGCTGCTAAATCTGACAGGTCAGTGCCAGGAGTTTCTCTCCTACTTATCAAACCACCATCCATATCCACAGTTGAAAGACAGCATGGTTTGCTGGTTTCGTCTGTAAACACACTTGTAATGTGTGTAATTATATTCTCTTATTTCCCAGGAGTGTGTCCAAAGACAGAACAGAGAGGAGTGTCCCCTCTGGAGAGAAACCAGCTGCTGCTCAGAAAGAAGGTAATTGGAATCACCGTATGAGTGCATGCATGCGTGAAGAGATGCTAACTTTGATTTTGTCTTGTTCCATCTAATTATGCATTGATTAAACTTTCTATTGCTACTCCCTCCTTTTGTTCCACCAGTCAAAGATGGCGAGATGTCTGTGGTGAAGAGCAAACCCAGAATCAGCCGGAAGGCTCTGACAAGCCACACTGTGAGCTCAAGGTGAGTCTGTGGGCGTTACTGTGGGAGCTTTCATATTTTCCTTTTTAAAGTCATTATATATTTATTTTTATAGTCTGTGCTGCCTTTATACCTTTGGATGTGTTTTGTTGTTCAGTGTTGTTGGTGCATTCCTCTGATCTTTGTGTTAAATCCCTGCTAAATTTTCATCACAGTAATGAAATTAAATTCACATTAACTAGTGTTGTTTGATACACACCAGCTTTGGGTCCTAAGTTATTTTCTGTAGTGCTTAAGCTTTACCAGTCCAACAGGAAATGGGCTTGAAAAGTTGAAACTGAGAAATTTTATAAGTGTTTATAGTTGTTAGCCATTTATGAAGATATTTTGGTTGCCTTACTTCAAGTTTGCAAAATATCTGTATTAAACCTGGTGTTGAGTGTCTTCAGAATCAATCAAATCGCCAATTTTAGACGATTTAGATCAAAAGCAATTGTTAAATATTTTTGGTCTGTGGTACTTGAATATTCTCATGTACTACGATCATGCATTTTCCAAGATCTTGAACTGTTCATTCACAAACTGAAGAAAGCTTAAGAGGCCACTAAACTGGCCGAATAGCTGCGAAAAACCTCGTCCTCTTCGCACATCGTTCCGACATCGTATCGGTTCACTTCCGTAACTGTTCCGAAACCAACGATTCCAACGTTCGAAACCAAGCCGCGCTTTGCCAGCTGTGTGGAGGTGAGAGTCGAGCCAGGGAATGAACATCTCTCAGCTCTTGTTTTCATTTCTTACACAACTATTTTTGGCACTTTTCATGTCAACAACTCGGTGCAACACTGTGAATGTCTCTCCAACTGAAAACGAGCACCATTATCCTTTCTTTAAATATCACATCTCACCCTTTCTATCACAGCCGGCTTTTCACCTGGAATAGCTCTAACCATTGATGTGTGTTGTGGAACTGGTTCTGATTGAGTGTACATTGGCCCTTAGGCTTCCTGTATTACATGAGAAGAAAGAGAGCTGTACAATTAGAAAATTGATTGGCATGTATTTTGATCAGGTAATCAGTTTTAATGATTAACTGACAAGTGCAAAAATTGCCTAGTTCCAAAATTTGTTGCTTCTCTTTCTTTTCCTGTGTTGTTCTGTACCACCTCAGTAACACCTTGACATAATGTCTTCAAATCTGGTGATACTGAGACTTGAATCTTAAGTTTGTGTAGTAATGATGTTTCAAAGACAATGTGATATTTTAAGTGTACATGCTCCCACAGGTCTAAGGGGGTTATAGATGATTGATTGTAGTCTTGTTCTTCAGTCACCTTAAACTTGTTTGTTTTCTTCTCCACCATAGGTCAACTCAGGAGACAAAGCGAGACTCTGAAAAAGACCAAAAGAGTGTGTCGTCGAAACCTGCAGAGCAGCCTCCGGTCAGCCCTGTGAACAGCCGGGGCCGCAGCCCAAGTGTCAGCCCAGCAACGAGCCTGGTCAGGGAGGAGCCACTCATTCAGCCCCCTCCTCGCTCCAAATGGGAGAGAGAGGATGACGAAGAGGGGCAGAAAATGGAGTTAGTGCACCTAAGGATCCCTCACCACCGCCACAGAGGAACCGAGGCAAAGACGGGCAGGCTGATGCACTTAAACATGTCAGGAGTGAAGGACGGGATGCTGTAAGGGAGGAGAGAGAGGAGCAGTGAGGGAGGAGAGGAAAGGGAGAACACCCAGGGAAGAGGGTAAGAGTGGCAGGGGGGCGCAGTCTAATTCTGACAAACCAACTAAAACGAAAATTGTTAGGGAGGAGGGTAGAGGGGTAAGAGAGGAAGGGAGAGCTGCAGCAAGGGAGGAGGGGAGAGGGGAGGTGGAAGAGAGGAAGGGCGTGGGGTGACAGTGAAGGAGGAGAGATCATCAGAAGCCAGAGGCGGAGGACGAGAGGAGAGTCGTGGCCCGGAGCCAAGGAGACAACGCTTGTGCTCAGACCTGGGTCGCGAGACAGACGAGGCCGCCTTCGTGCCCGACTACAGCGAGGGCGAAGGCTCGGAGCCGGAGAGAGGAAGGAGCGGCAGCCCCAGCGCGTCCCCCAGCCAAAACTCCCACAGCCCCTCCCCCAGCAACCACAGCGACACAGCAACTGGCACGGCCGACAAGAAGAAGAAGAAACACAAGAAACATAAAAAACACAAAAAGCATAAGAAGCACAGCAGTCAGGACAAAGAAGGAGAACATAAGGAGCATAAGCACAAACACAAGAAGAAGAAACACAAAAAGAGCAAAGACAAAGATGTGGAGGACGAGGAGCAGAAGACAGACAAAGCAGAAGAGGAAGCTCCATGCTAACAGAGGCTAAGCTGAGCTCATTGGCCAAAATCTGTAACCTGCAGTTAGTGAGGAGGCAATGATGTATCTAGAAATATCAGCTAACACTGGCAAGCTGCTCCATCTGCCACTTGAGAAGGAGGATAAACAGGTGTTTGACTGTCCATGACACTGATGGAGGGCTGTCAATCAAACTCTTTACCCTACAAACCTACATGGTACTTAGTTGTGTCTGGGCATCAGCAGTCTGAGTGCTGCTGAGGTTTCTTCATATAAATGTGAACCTCTGTGGAGACTTTGGGTCAAAAAGAAGACAACAAAAAACAAACAAACCCAGGAGTGATACTGCATTATTGTGATCAACCTCGGGCCGACTAGAAAGGACTTGATGCCAACTGATCGCACAGCAGTGAATCAAAACTATAGGAGTAACAAACTGTACTCAGGGATGTGATTGCTTCTTTGTAGAGGAGGAATTGCTGCTTCTCTGCCTCTGATTCATTTGTAAATAGAGATGAACTGTTGCTTCACATAATTTTTTTTTTCTTTCCTCAGTTTGTTTTGCTCACATCCCTCTGTACTGTTCGAGGCTTTAATACTGGATGATGTTCATTGCTATGCCGTTGTAAGCTCTTTTCGAACGACTGCACTAGCAGTTTTGCAGATTTGCATGTTTTAGCACATTAACTACAAATTGTATACTTCCCGTTACCGCCGACCATTTTCAGTGTTGATAATCTCTCTATTTTTTTTTTTTTTTTTTTTTTTTTTGGCAGCAATTGGGTTGTGCCAGCTTTCCTTTTTTGTCTTAGTGAATGTAAATTCAAGGCAATCAAATTGTACTTATTCATTTTCATTTCACTCTCAGACAAATGAATCTAAGCAATTTTCCCACCGAACTAAGATTATGAAACTTGTTGGAAATGGTTAGCAGTAAAGTAATTGTGATTAATGGACTAAAACTCGCAGAATCACCAGTAATTCCCCCTTTTTTTTTGAGTTGACGCAGACTTTAACACGTTCATGCTACACTGGATTGTAATAAAACTAGGATGTGTTTACTAATGACGGCAAATCAGTCAGCATGTTTTTGTTCCAAAGGTGCAGTAACTGTATCACTTTGTGAGCGCGTGAATGTGTGATGGTGTGAAAGTAAAAATGTGACAGAAATGAGACAAATTGGGGGACTAATGTTCTTACAAATAAGTTGTTCCATTTTTTTAATAAAATGTTTTGACCTCATAAAAAATGTCTGAATTGTCTTTTTTCAGTGTTTGAACGCGCCGCAGAAATTTAGTCGGTACAGTGAGCCATCCATATACTTTGAACTGTCCATATGGAGCTGGAGAGCAGAGGTTACCAGTAATAATTGACACAATGATGTTGTAAAATAGTAATACCTGTTAAAATGTAAACACATTGTCACTGTGAATACTTAATGTGTCACTTTCAGCTGTGGGTAATAAGTGCACACTCACTCAGTCTCTTCTATCAACACTCGTACAGAAGACTGTAAACGTCCGATTTCTAATTGCCAGTTCTCTCAGGGATGACACCAGTCTGAGCTGTAACTGGTAAACATCTCACTGTCACTTAAAACTGCTCCTCATTAAAATAACAGCAGCTATAAGCTAAACGCTGCACATAATAATAATGCTTTTAGTGCTCTGAGTGATAATGAGGTAATACCTACTGGACTAACAATGAAACCCTTCTTTGCTGACATCTTAATTACACAACATAAATGAGCAAGGCCATTAAAAAAGTCACACATTCATTTGTACAGGGACTATGGTATTACAATGAAACTACATGGGAGGAAAACATCTTCATATATAACCCTAATTATTGATTTTATCTGAGACGAAGTTGAAACACTTGTGGTTGTTGTAGCTGTGATACATGTAATATCCACATCCAGACACCAGACATTACCATTATAATCAAAGTAATTTCAGCAAAACTTATTACTGTGACTACAGAATGAAAAAAAATAAGCATTATAGTAAATGTACTGTATATATAAATGTTTACAGGATTGAATTCAAATGATTTTCTTTGCTCTTGTGACTAAACCTTCTGCTGCTGTTAATAATGTGCTGCTGATGATATTTGTCACATGGAGGCCTGTGTGTGTGTGTGTGTGTGTGTGGCCAGACCAGCATATAGACACCACACAGAAGTGATAAAAGAGCAAAGATGTACTGCAGCACATGGGCGATCAGATATATTTGGAAATAACTGGATTTCTCGGGGAGGATGGAGTATGTCCTCGAAAGCAAGTTTCCTCAGTCACAGTGGGTGAGTTTCAGGGTCTTTGACAGCTCATCTCTTTACAAACATGAATAATTAAAGCAAAACGTCCCATAAGGTTGCTGGTGCAGTGAGACACACTGGACACTGTGTGGTGCTGTAAGTCCTGCAACTTTTGAAACACAGAGGCGAAACAGATTAACAATACAAAAAAAAAATCCTCTCTCATGCTTCAGTCTCAAAAATACGACTCTACATGCCACAAAGTCTCTCTCCCTCCCAGTACACATAGCAATAAGCTTCATTGTGTTTGTGCCTGTGTGTCTGTTGTGTGCATGCTGTAAGTGTGTGTGCCCAGTCGGAGGGATGGCGTGACTGGTGGATCATAGAGGAAACAAGCTGAAGGCAGGAGATGGGTTCACAGACTGGTTGAGGGAACACTGAGGAGAGCAGCAGATGTATTTTTCCATAAACAGCCGTACATAAAAGCACATTGCCAGCTTAGTCTATGCACTGTGTGTATGTGTGCCTGTGTGTGTATGTATATATGTAAGGTCATCCTTAATGGATTCAGATCAGTCAGACCATTAGAGAAGATTAATATATTGTTTTAACCCCCTGTCCAGATTATTATCACAACTCATTATTCCTCTCATCCCACATCCTGCAAGGTTCACTCTGCCTGTGAGTGTCTGCGCGTCCACACGTGTGTGCACGTGTGCACCTGTTATCTGCTTGTGTATTTGTGTGTCTGCTTGTATTTTGTCTTACAAGCATAACAGCATTTCCTGTCATCAAGGCCAAAGGTTGCTAAGCAACTTCACTTCTGCGGATTGTCAGAAAAGATGCTTCTCCGCTGACCGGCTCACAGCCTAACTCTCTCTTATCTGTCGTAAGTGTAACGTCAGAGGGGAAGATGCTGCCTATGTGTGCATGACTACCCATGCATTTGTATGGACCAGTGTGCATTTATGCTTGCAAACACAACACAGTGAGGAAAAGGGCAAAACAGAGACAGAGAGGGAGGAGAGCAGGGCGAGGGAATGTATTGTCTGATAGATTTCTGTGGTTCCTCAAACTAATAAAAAGGATGAGTCAGTAATGTTGCTGCACACGAGATACCCTCCAGTGGTTTGCCCAAAATACAGCAAAATATCACAGCATGAACAGCAGTCTGTTCTGCTGGTAAAGTAATAACTTACATCTTTGATTGAAGACCTTGACCATATGTTTTTCTTAAGAAATCATACTGCAAATCACAGTGAATAGAGTTACTGTCCTGTCTACATGTGTACCCATCCACAATCACATCTATAGCGATGGAAACAGGAGGGTTAGGTAATAAGGGAGTCTTTGTGTTTACAGTGTGAATTCAATAATCATCATGTATGGTAATATTATTACTGGATATAAAGACAGGAGCCTCATTTATATCAATGAGTGCAGGCTAATACTGGAAACAGCTCCATGAATAGTAATGTCAGCCTCCAGAGTGTCCATAGAGTTGATCAGTTTAAATGAATATTAACATTACAATACACACAGACCAAGATTAATTGTAGAGCAGTTATATTAGACAGTATCCTCATAATAAACTGGTTGCTGACTGTTCAACCAGGCTAATGAGACCACAGTGGTGCTTTGAGCAACATGCTAACATAATATGCTAATATTTGCTAACAGTGACAAAACTAACATGCTGATGTTTAGCCACTATCAGTCTTATTTTAATCAGCATGCTAACATTGGCACAGCTGAGGGTTATGGGAAGGAAATTTTGCTGGTAGCATGCTTAGCATGCTAACAGTGACAGTACTAACGTGGCGATGTTTCACAGATTCACTCTAATATTAAACAAGGCTCACCATTTTAGGTTTATGCTAACATTAGCATGGCCAAGGATTATGGGAAGGAAATTTGGATGTGATGATGGTGCTGGATGAAAAGGTGAAACTTTAGCATTTAAGATATGCTTACAGCGACCACGCTAGCATGGTGATGTTTCGCAGATTAAGTCTAATATTAACATTTTATATTTATGTTAACACTGGCACTGCTGAGGATCATGGGAAGGAAATTTTGCTGGTATTTGGTCTTGGGATGAAAGTGGAAATTAGGACCTGATGCTGCCACTGCATCAGTGAAAAGTTAATTGATCATCAAAGAAACATGATCACAAGTGCAAACCCCTCCAACTTTTGGATACTGTCACCTTGCCGCCCTGTGCACTTTCTGTCAGGTGCTTGTTGCGTAACTTGTAATTATTAGAGTATTAGATACTTTAGAAAAGTACTTACGATGTATCTGACAACATGTACAGAGGAATTGTGAGCTATAACGTTAAAATATTCCACACATGATTTCACAAATGCTCATAACAGCATAAATAAACAAAAAGGTTTAAGACCCAGAGGCAGTAAAGACATATTTACAGTCAAAGACAGAGACACGTAATTACTGTTGTCGCCTTCGCCTCCCTGCTCTGAAAACTGAAACTTTAACAGGTTGACATTGATACCACTGGCCATCCCCAGTGTGTGACTGTGTGTGTGTGCGTGCATACGTGTGTGTGCGTCCTGCTAACCTCTTCATATACTTCTACTGTAACCAGGTCAAGTAAAGGAGTAGGCAGGCTCAGTGTCAGCGCTGCTCATGTGTTGCTGCACATGTGTGTATGTACAATGGTATGTGTGTGTGTACTCCCTTGGTATCGGGATGTGCCCTCAGGTTGTTGTCATGGCAATCTCAGTGATTGATTGGGATTATTGATCTGTAATCGAATTCCCACAGTGTGTATATGCGCATCCGTGACAATGGCGTGGAATAAAACGCTTCCCCATATGTAATGTTATGTGATGGTCACCATGGAAACACACCCGAGGGGCCTACCACACGCTGATAATAATGTTTGGCCTAGATACCCATCCTCAACTGATAGCATAGGGAATGTATTTCTACATGTATATGTTGTGTGACTTGTGTGTGTGTGTGTGTGTGTGTGTGTGTGTGTGTGTGTGTGTGTGTGTGTGTGTGTGTGTGCATGTCAGTGACTAATGTAAACCAGCATTTGAACACACCACAGTGACAGAGCTAGAGTAAAAAATGCATGAAATGATTCTGTGGAGCAGAAAGAGTCTTGCATGAGTTACACAAGACAGTAAGTGTGAGAGGGATGAGATGAGCTGGAAGGAGAGGGAGTGGGAGTGGAAACACACACACACACACACACACATAGACAGAGCCATGAAGACCCAATAACAACCTATTACCACAGACGCGCACAGAAACACACTTTTGCACAGGCCTACACCAAGGCTTCCTACCATGCTCATCGGTTTACTTCGCTGGGAGAGCTGTGTGAGTGTTTGTACGGTTGAATGTGTCCTAGATATCTTAATCTGTGTTCTTGAGATACACTAAATGTTTGATGTATGCTGCTGCTGTACGAGTTATGATAGCTGCGAGGAGTCTGTCTGCTGTGGGCGTTGATTGGGTATTGCACGGTGTTTCCCTGCTCTGAGCAAAAATCCAATCTTAGTTTTTTTAGCCACACACACACATACACACACACTACAGCAGACACACTACGGTGTGTGTTGGCTCCTCGGCCTGCTGGTTTGTCTGTGTATCAGTCCAATACCCAAAGGAAAATCAGTGGATAGACATAATAATAATAATAATTTCATCTAGCACCACAAATAGCTCACAGTTTCTGCTTGAAAAAAACAACATAGATATAATGTGTGGAAGGTGTAGCGCCGCCACCACTTTGTCATAGATTTTTTAACATCTTCAGCTCGACAGAGGGGGCGAGCTCCTTATTCCCCTTGGAGAGTAGTGTTACTAAAATAAAGCTGGCGCTCATTAAACCATTTAGTGACCCCCCTGTGCCCTGTATGGCATCTGCATTGTGTGTGTGTGTGTTTTAATTGTCACCTCGCTGTGCTTAAACAACTAATGACTATATTCCCATCAGCCTCGGTTGTACAGAATTAAAGCTAACGTAGTAAAGTTACAGGCTCTGCCTCTTTGTATTACGACAACAGGCTAATGTGCTATGTTTCAAATGGTGTTTTTTCTTTGAAAGGCAAGTTAAAGAGGAGCTACGCAGGAGTTTCACCTTCAGCTTCGGAGTCATTGTGATGGTTAAGTAAATGGCTTGTAACTTGTTACAGGGAGAACGCAGTGTCTCGTGGCTGAAAAACCAACCTGGCAACATATGCGCCTCCGACCCGGTGTCCCAAGCAGAAACAACTTTCTGGAGGGACAAATTCCTCTTTAATTTTGTTTTTACACGATCATTTTCCTAGTTTTTTTTGCCATTTTGGAGTTCAGGGGTTATTTTTGAAGACGAAAGAAGAAAAAACTTTTGTCTTTTTCCATCTTCAAGTTTGTATGCGAGTGAGAAATGGTTTTGAGAGGTGACTCCTGTCCATCCCCCCACCCACCCCACCCCCTGCTTAACCCCACCAAATGAAACGAAAGAAAAGTTATCCTTAAAAATGTGTTTTACCTGCCCTTCAGAGCCTCCGTATCTTATTGTACATGCTTATTGTTAGCATCTCAATTCAAAGCTTTGTTTGGTCGGCTACTATCTGTACAGATCCTGATCTAAAATCTCGGCTTCAGATTTTTCAGTTCATTTCGCCCAACCCTCTCTCCTCTTTTCTGTTGTCTTTTAATCTGTGCATTTGTTGGTGTGTGTGAATTTGCCTCCTTCCCTTTCAGTCTGAATACACCTTGACAATGCAGAGCTGAGGCTGACAAGCTGAGCCTGAAAACCGCCCACTGTACTGAGTAAATCCTTTTGATTTATAACACGAGTTTTCCTAAAGCACAACAATCCAAATTTTTAATGTTTTGGCCCCTCTAGCTGGATCTAAGAAGTTGCCTGTCTATTTTTAATCCATTCAAATTTTGTTTTCTAGCATGTAATGAGCCTTAAAGCCTCTCAGAGAAGCTACCGAGGGGACTCTAGTTTTCTGTCTAATGGAGAGTAAACATCAAACAAAACATCCCCAGAAAATTATTTGGAGGCCATGTGTAGATATTTAAAATAAAAAATTAGCAGGAGAGCATTTAAGACTATTGCTCCCTGTGAGCCGTTTGCTCAGGCCTACTGTAGTCTGTAGTTCTAATACAAGTTCCCAAAGTGGGATCCAGGGACCGCCAAGGAGGGCTTCAGGGAATTGGATGGAGCCGCCAGAAAAATGAGCAGTAGTTGAGTTTCAGCTCTATTTCAAGACACTGAGGATGCCTGTTTGCCGTTTACACTTTCAGCATGGTTGTATCGCTGCAGTCTCTGCTCCTGTTGTACATGTGGGTTCTAATAGAACAGAATAGAAGACACTTTATCCATCCCACAGGGCACATAATATTTGTATCAGTGAAAATAAATTAGGAACAATACTGGAGAGTACGTTGACTTCCGCAGTTTTGATTTACTGACCTATATTTCTGAGATAAATGTTATTTTAACTCCTAAATGTTTGACAGTTCTAGTTATTTTACAGGTTATAAACTTCACCTGAAACATTTGACAATAATAAAACGCCGTGCAGTGGAACAGATTGATCTACAATATTAATCAATCCACTCTGACCAGATAAATAGCATCAAGAAACTGCAGTGTGAGTCCATTAGTCATAAAAAACCATTGTTTAAAGATGTATGTGAATATCATCTATTATCCTCTAGGTGAAGACTAAAGCTGCAGTTTTTACTTTGTTTGTGAAACTATTGTAAAGTGTATGACAAGTTAATGTCCTTAAACAACTTATATATCTCTGGTTTTACATCATGTGCAGTGGTCTAAACAGATGAATCTTGTATAGCGAGTAGTTTTCCTTTTGACATTTTGCTGATTAAAGCTGTGCACTTTAACTGAGGTGAAACTGTGAATACAGGACGTATGTCTGCAGTGGAGTTTACATTCTTGTACTACTTTTATTAAAGTATAGGATCTGGATTTGTTCCCCAGTGCTATTATGGGAAATGCTGCTTTATATAGCACAGACTCAGTCATCAGTAATTCCTTGTGCCCTGTAACCTTACATATAGCATAAGCTGACTTCAAGGTATTGTGTTGGAGCTCTGCCACACTTTTTGGGTGTAGTGAATCGACACCCCTGCTGAGTGTGACTGCGGAGCTTCAGCTCTTATGTGACATCACCTTCCACCTGCACACCCACACACACACACACACACACACACACACACTTGCACTGTCCGGGTTGCTGGCTGGTGAGATAACCGCCAGGCAGAGACAGAAAGACGGATGTTGGGATGGGGCTTAATGTGAGGTGGAGGAGAGGGGACAAGTCACATGCTCTGACTCGCTCCGTCACTGTCAAGTTATCCTGTATTAAGAATAAGGTTCTCCAGTCAAAACCTTCAAAATAAAACTGCTTTTGAAGAAGACTCACTGCCATGCCAGATCATGAATATTACTGTTCAACCCTTTTTCTTTTCAAAGTCTGTCACTGTTTGTTTGTATTTCCAAGGCTGCAGCACCAACAAGGCAAGACAGGCAACTGGCCCCAGACCCTCAGGGCCCCCCAAACCTCCAGGTTTACTCCAGTTTCCCAGATTTCAGTTAATCAAGAATTTGTCAGGCATTTCTTACACTCAATATCTGTCACAATGAGCTGATTGTGCTCTCTTTTATGGCCTAGTTTGAAGATATTTATTGCCATATTGTTTATGTATATGATTTATTTGTAGTATATAATAAACCATAATATAGACAAGATCAGAAACTAGTGAAAAACCTCCATCATCGTTATTTGAAGCACAGATTAATTGATTTGTCTGATTAATAGTCCGAAACACAGACATGTTGGGTTTGATTCCATAGAAAACGAGCATATTTGAGAAGTTGGCATCAAAGCTATTTTTAGGCATTTCTGCATAATGAAACTGAGGTTTACATGACATGACTTAAATGCCACATATCGTTAGCCCACCAGCAAACTGAGTAAGAAACTGTGTGTACACGCAGTTCAGACGATGCATCAGCCTGATAGTAGCTCGACCTGACAGATGTAGGATGTTGGGAATTTAAGTGGACATGGAGCATTGATCGTTTGATCCTGTGTAGTAGGCTACAGGACAACAGCTGATCATTCTGATGTCCTGACAAACAGACTGAGACATCACCATTCATTTCACCTTCTCTGATCCTCCTCTGTGATGTATTCAGAGACATTGTCCAGTAGGTGCACAGACCTGTCTTCTGGATACACCTGGAAAGCTTTGCAGAGGTAACACACGCCTGCTTTCTCCACATGTCTTCATCTTTTTAAGGTTTTCTGAAACAGGATTGTCAGTATCACACTTTTTCCCCACCACACGCTTTGCATTGTTTGTTCATCCTACTTCCTGATCATTGTACAGGTTGTTAAAGAAGCACACTGCCATTGGTGGGTGCTTGGGTCTGCCTCTTGACCAAGTCGTGATTAGGCAAATCAGGACTCTATAATGTGACTTAATTGATATCTTATCAGTTATATTCAGGTTGCAGTCTGAACTGTGGGTCTGTTTGAGCTGTTAGTTCTTTTAAACTACCTGCTTCCGGGACTACACAGTCTTATTTTGAAGGTACACTCCGTGCATCTCCGGTCTCCCTCTCTCTGGCTGGCTTGACGCAGCTCTGCCTCTCGCTCTCCGGTGCGCCTGAACTCCGGTACCTGACACCGCAGAGCGCGTCCAGCGGCTAAGCGGACGCAGACGCACGGGAGAGCGCTTGGTCCTATTTAACTTTACTTTTCCCCCTTTATTAAAACTTCTGCGTCGCATCTCTCTCAGGTTTTTCTGCCTCTTTTTCCGCCCCATCCTCTGGACTGACGGACTGAGTTTGGATACCAGCTTTTTTTTGTGGGAGGAGGCGGCGGCGGCGGGCGGCAGAGGACCGGCGGGCTGCTCTCAGATGGAGCACTATGGCTCCGGGAGCTCGGGGCGCACGGCGGAGCTGGAGTGAGTGACGCGGGCGGACGGACGCTGCTCCCCGGTGAGGACTGCATTTAAAGTTTTTTGGGGTTTTTTGTGCTTATAATGTACTTTTTTTTCTTTGCCCTCCTGTCCTGGGCACTTCGCTGGCTGAATGCTCGTGGCACATTATGGAAATGTCCAAATCCTGTGATGATGTCGCTCTTTGTTAACAGCGGTGTGTCACTACATGTAAAGGAGAGAGGAGCCTAGATAAAATAACACTGTCACAGTCACAGAATGCATGTGATGATGAGCCTTCACTATACAAAGTCAGTGACCTCATCGCACTTTATGCTGGGCCTATATCATATTTGGCATTAATAGGCAATAGCAGCCCTATTATAAAAAATGTTGACATTTGTTTTGAGGTGTTCGTTTTTCACATCATTATTCAGTGTAATTGATCATTAATTAGGCTGGTTCTCTTGCTCTGGCTGATATGTCGTCGGTACATGACAGTGGCTGGTCCTCAGAAGGATGGTACTCTGTGTCACTGTATCACACTAATAGAAGAATGAAAATGTGGCTATTTGTTGTTTGCATTGTTTAGTGCAGAATCTGGGCAGTTGGTGATGTGTGCCCCCACCCCCCAGCCGCTCTCGTGCATATAGACCTGAGTTAATGGGTTTCATAGAGGTCTTATAGAGGATATGAATATATTTTGTACTGGTGTCTAGTTTAGATTCAGCAGGACGATTTAATTTCCACATGGCCAGGCTGTCTGTGAAGGGAGGCTCATGATAAGTACTTAAAAATGTTTTGAAAGGACTCATCAGCCAGTTTTTAACAGTGCAGGAGAACGTCTCTCTCTCTCTCTCTCTCTCTCTTCTCTTTTCTTTGTTTTCTTCTCTTTTTCAATGCTGAATTGATGTCGACCCAACAGCTACTATTGAATCACAACAAAAAGCCTTTAACTGTGTGGCCCTGGACTCCTCAAACAGACTAGGCTACGTGCCCATAGTGAAACACACAGGGAAAAAAAAGGGATACTGGCAGATTAAGTCTCATTATTTTCATCAAACACAGTATACTCCTCTCTGTATGCTGTGAACTTGCCAGCTCTCCTGTTGTCCTGTCTCACTGTAGACAGGGTGGGCTGTATAAATACATCATGCCTGCATGGAGCCGTGGTTGGCCCAGACTTCTATTGTCCTGCTCCATCTTTATGTTAGTTGTCCAAATAATCCAGCTCTTGCACCAACTTGATAACAAATTGGTGGCTTTGGAATAATAATAATATATTTCCTCAGAATCCCGTGGGATCAATAAGCAATAGAACGAGCACACGGTGGACCAGTGGGGAGCGTTGTGTGCTGTGTACTTGTGACAATGTGGATTGTGTCACATGCTCCAACTCCCATCTCTCGCTGCCAAACCCCACATACTGCATACTGCCCAATAAAGCATAAAATGTGATGATGTAAAAAGGAAAAAGAAAAAAAGGGGGAAAGAAAGCCAGAGCCAAGAAATGAATCCGCTCTTGTGATCACGTTCTTAATTTAAACAGAGATTATCATTCAACTTGACATTTCCTACATGATATTCCAATGCTCCAAGAAATTCCAGTCAGTACTTATAACAATTAACCACAGGCCGTTGTAGCTGCTCGACAATGTCACTGCGTTTCATGAGATGTTATCTCAAATTATAGCTGGAGGTGAAATTATAACTCAGTGAGCTTTAAGTAACACTAATCATCAGAATTGGAAAGTTATTGTAAATGGGGGGGGGGTAAATAAGAAAACGAAATCGAAGAACTGACAATATCAGCCCCACACTTGGTTCCTCCTCTTCACGGCAATAATGAAAGAGCCTGTCTAAGCTACTTTCTCTCAGTATGTCCAGATTGTTTAAAGCCAGTCTGGATTAAAAGCATCAGCAGTAATGGCCTGTTGTCATCACAGCTCTAGGATTATATCCAAGGGGTCTAAGTGCTTCCTGGTATCTGCACCGAGTCTGTGTTTTTTTGCACCTTTGCTCATGTCAAGTCCCCTCTGTTTAGAAATATGTAGATTTATGTTTCCTGCTCAGGCCCCTGCTCGCTGCCTGTGATTCTTCTTCCAGAGGTCGCTTATTGTTTCAGAGAAAGACAGAGGATGATTTTTTTTTTTTTTATCTCTTTTCATGCCGCTGTGCTA